>JAGSMP010001364.1:0-77857 GCA_029286625.1 Parnassius orleans
TTTTTTGGCTTCTTCAATACAAGCATAAACATAGACCCACACACTATTTAGATTGCAATAAATATAGAAAAACTAATGTATTGATAATAATTATTATTTAGTATAGTACACTCTTTACAATATTCATTAACTTTTTTCAGGTGGATTGCTTAGAATAAATGTGTATGTCTTGTAGGCTGAAATCTTGCAGAGCTGCTCGTAAGCAGAGACAAAAAAGTATATGGATTTTGAAGACAACAGTCTTATATCACATAAAATATCCTTACAATTCCTAACAATTTCATAAATGGACATGTTATTTTTTTTTTTATAGGAGAGGGGGCAAACGGGCATGCGGCTCACCTGATGGAAAGTGACTACCGCCGCCCATGAACAACTGCAACACCAGGGAAACCAGAGGAATTGCAGATGCGTTGCCGGCCTTTTAAAAAGGAGTAGGCTCTTTTCTTGAAGGTCCCTAAGTCGTATCGGTCCGGAAAAATCGCTGGTGGTAAATTATTCCACAAGGAAGTTGTGCGAGGAAGAAAACATCTTCTAAATCGCACAGTGGTGGACCGCCAATCATCCAGATGGTGTGGATGGTATCGGGAGTTCTGCCGCGATGTGCGTTCGTGAAATGTGGCGGCTGGAATTAATCCGAACAATTCCTCAGAGCACTCCCCGTGGTAAATGCGAAAGAAAATGCAAAGAGATGCAACATCTCTTCGCAGCGCCAATGAATCGAGCCGATCGGAAAGGACTCGGTCGTCGACGATTCGAGCCGCTCTGCGCTGGATGCGGTCAAGGGAAGAAGCTGGCACTGGGGAGCCCCAGCCAGAGATGGGAACAGTATTCCATGTGAGGCCGAACTGCGCCTTGTAAAGTTGCAGGCGTTGTGCCGGCATGAAATACTGTCCCGCTCTGCTGAGCACGCCAAGCTTTTTAGAGGCCAATTTGGCCTTCTCTTCCAAGTGACCGCGAAACTGCACGTCACTCGATATGTCGACGCCGAGGATTCCGATACTGGCTGAGGCAACAAGGGGAGTTTTTTTTTTTTTATAGAATAAGGGTGACAAACGAGCTCACAGTCCACCTGATGGTAAGTGGTTGCAGTGGCCCATAGACATCTACATCTATCTTCATTTGCGAATTTAAATGCAGATGCGTTGTCAGCCGTGAGGACTAAGATAGAATGCCTCTTTTCCAGTAAAAAGGGTCTCCGGTTCTCTACACTCACCATACGAAACACAGCAGCATTAAGCTGCTATTTTACGCTAGTATTCTGTGAGAGCGTGGTCCTTCCCCGGCCGAGCCGACCCATTCGTGCTACAACTATACCATTAATATAGCTGCAGCATGGCTCTACCACGTATAAAAAAGAGTGCCTTGAAACTGAGGAGATGCGACAAAGGGGTTCTTTTTAGTGGTAAACGCGCAAACTTGTGTCTTCTGAGGATTAAACTGGACTAGATTTAGTCGCCCCCAATCCGAGACTTTGTTCAGCAAAGACTCGACTTCAGACACAAGTTTTTTCCGGTACTCGGCGACGTTTTCCCGAGAAATATTCGCATGGCCGGCGTATAGAGCATCACCAGTGCTATCATCCGCATAGCAATGAATGCTACCGGTTTGCAACATATCATTGATATGCAGAAGAAACAGCGTTGGTGATAGCACGCAGCCTTGTGAAACACCAGCGTTAATAGAGTTTGTAGTCGGAGCATGCACCGTCTACAACGACCTTGATGTCCGATCTGCAAGAAAGCTGGTGATCCAATTGCACAATTTCTCGGGAAGCCCATAGGAAGGAGCTTGTAAGAAGCGCTTTGTGCCAAACCCGATCGAAAGCCTTCGCAATGTCCAAACTAACGGCCAATGCCTCCCTTGACCTACTGCCTCCGCCCATCTATGAGTCAGGTAGACGAAGATCACCAGCTGATCGACCCGACGAAAACCGTACTGGCGGTCACTAATCAGCTGGTGATCCTCAAGGTACCGCATGAGCTGGCAGTTTATAATGGATTCCATTATTTTGGAGAACAAGGGGTGATGGCGATAGGCCTGTAGTTGGACGGGTCTGAGCGGTCGCCTTTTAGGATCGGTTGGACAAAAGCTGTCTTCCATGATTTCGGGACTACGCCTAGGGAGTAGGAGTACCGAAAAGACGCGTTAGAACCGGTGCCAACTCCGGAGCACACGTCCTCAGCACAATTGGGGGATTCCGTCAGGCCCACTGACTTGTGGATGTCCAGGAGAGGAGTGCTTGCGGACCGAGCGCTGTGAGAACCGAACATCCGGCATGGAGCACTCACACCGCGGGATGGCTGGCGGTGTGTTCTCCCGTCATCAAGAGTCGAGTTGGACGCAAAAGTGAGCCTAAAGGTCGGCTTTCTTTTTGCGGCGTGGGCCAGTGAGTCGTCCTCCTGTGCAGAGATGGTAGTGATGGCTTACAGAAATTCCCTGGACAGCCTTGGCGAGAGACCAGAATGCACGGGTTCCCGAAGGAAGGCGAACTAGTTTCTCGCCAATTCTGCCTATGTGCTCTGACTTTGCCTTGGCATAACACTTTGAAGGACCTGGAGGCGAAGTTATACTTTTTAAGCATGCTGGTGTTTACATCCCGAGCCGCCAAAGCCTCAGCCCAGGCCTGATAGCACTCCTGCTTACTGCGTAATGCAGTCTTACAGGAGCGACCAAACCAAGGCTGCGATCTGCCTGATGGGTACCACAGATGATGGAATAAATAGTTCCATTCCTGTAACACCACATCAGTGACAGAGTCAGCAACAGCGCTGGATCATCCGGCGAGAAGCAAACCCACCCCATGTGTAGGATGCAAAGAAAGACCGCATTCCGTCCCAATCCGCCAAACTGTAATGCCAAACACGGCGGCAACCTGCAGAACGCAACCGCGAGGGGAGCGTGAGGCACCACACTCCGGATCAGACAATGGTCCGAAGAGCCGAGAGGTGCATCGACAGAAACCTGATATCCGTCCGGATGAGAGGTCAGCAGAAGGTCCAACAGGAAAGGTGTATGATCCTCCACATCTGGAATCCGCGTAGGCGAAGTAACCAGCTGTGTCAGACCATATGCCAAGGCAAAGTCATAAACAGATCTCCCCGCATGATCGGTTAAACGTGAACCAAGCCATTCGGCGTGGTGGGCGTTAAAATCGCCAAGGATCACGATCTCTTCGGATGGGACCTGTTGTAGCAAGGAATCTGTAGCCTTTTGGACGTGGTCGATGAGTCGGTCTGTTTCGGCATTACCGTTATGGGACCTATAGAGGCACCCGTAGACGCGTGGATGGTCGTCGCTATCTACGCGTAGCCAAAGGATGGACAGGTCCGAACCTTCAAGACTGCTGAGGCGTCGAGAACAGATGTCCTCTGACGTACACGCAACTCCAGCCTGAGGCACAAAGGAGTGTTCCAATTTGTACCCTGGTAGGAGAGATACGAAGTATCAGCCGGAGAGGACACCTGCGTCTCGGTCAGAAAGAGCAAGGCTGGCTTCGCCGTCTCGAGATGGTAGTGGACGGCGTTTAGGTTAGAGTGAAGTCCCTGATGTTGCAGAAACCACGGATAGCGTGGCAGGGGTCGCCTTGGTCTTGTTGCTCAGTTTGCCCCGAGCAGTTATTGTTTAGAGTGAATTTTGCCCCCAGAATACGGGCAGCCTGAGCACCCACGCTCAGGAGTGAGTAGCATGGTCGTGATGCTCAGCGAGGATTCTCCAGGGGTGCTGGTACCTCCTGGGGTAGTCTAAAATTTAATTCCGCTACCATGTTGATGGGGAGAATTGGCCTGGTCACCTGCACTCACCAGACGAAACGCAGAAGCAGAGCTTCCACTTCACGCCGGTATTCTGTGAGGTCGTGCTACTAACCCGGCTGGAGCCTGCCCATACGTGCAACAGCAAAAGCTACTGCGTGGCTCTACCACCGTCAAAATTTTTATTTGACGGTGGTAGATATACGTTATTATCAAGTTATTTTGAAAAAATCTTTTGGAATGATAATGACTGACTATAATAAATACAATTAAATTATACATGTGTTTTGTCATCCTTACACAACCAGTTTAAAACATCTCACTTCATATTTATCAACATAAATAAACATGATATTACCTAGTCATTTTGGCTTTAATGGTGTTTGGGGTATAATAACTAATCAGTTAATATATTTTAAAGCAAAGTTTACACACTGCACCTTTACTCACCAACCAAGATATATTATTTAAAGTATTGACACTGCGCCTGTTTGTCTGTCTGTTCCACTATTAATAGACTACTTTTGAAATGATTACAGTAATAAATACAGTGGTATTTTACTTTGTGTTTTTATCCTTATACAACCAGATTAAAACATCTTTCTTACTATATAGCATGTAAAGGTAATATTATAAATGAACATATTATCTTTTACTCATTTTGGCTTTAATCATATTTATTTAATTACTGTAATGGTGTTTGTGATGTGTATTCACTAATCAATCAATACATGTAAAAAATAGCCTCCACACCATGTTTCTTTTTATGCTATTAATTATTTAACTGTTCTATTCTATTCTATATACACTATTCTAACTCCTAATACTAATAGAAAATAGCTTTTAGTTTAGGCTCAGAAGGGCTAGAACCCAGAGCCGTAAAGCCAGATTTAAAAAAAAAGCGTTTAGTTTCTTTTTAGGTTATTGTGATATTCATATTTTAATTTCTCAGTATTCCCGTTAGATGCGATAAAACTAATATTAATGTTGTAATCTATAGATTATAAGGAATAAATCGACATACATTTCATTAAGTATCCCTAGAATTTGTAATGGGCCCATTCTCCATACAAAAAGAAATTGTCTCCTTTAATCTTAATCTGTTGAGCCGTTCTTGAGGAAAAAATACAAAATAGGTTTAAAACAGCCTTTGTATTTGATTTTTTTTTGTAATAATGGTCAAATATTCAAAAAATTTAAACAATACAAATAAATTGTGACGATCTAAACTATAAAATATAATGTTTTTGTAGCAAATAAACAAAAGGATTCGGCTATAACTTTTTGTAAACCTGGACGTTTTTCACGATTTGAGCAATGTAATTGTAAGAGCCTTAATATCAGCTAATAAATCCATATCATGTAAAGAACGTAAAGATATTGTGAGCCTCTCTGTTGAGCGAACTGTAGAAATGGTATATGTTGAGCTTGAGCAACTCATTGTTGTCAGTGTTTACAGACCCCCATGTTTGAGGTATGATACCTTTGAAAAATTATGGAAGAAGTTTTGTTGTTTTTAACAGAATAAATCTCTTGTAGAATGAGACTTTAATATCAATCTCCATGAAACTTCTTCCATCAGTATTAAATTTTGCTCATTGTTTAAATCATACAATCTTGATAATTTATTCTTTGAAGCTACACGTATTGCAGGGTGTAGTGCAACTTGTATTGATAATATTTTTACAGATCTTGTACCAATCAAGAAATTCATAATTCAAAAACTGAGTTCAGATCACTATGGACAACTGGTTTCATTACCATATATGCACAAAAAACAGGAAATTGAGAAAATTGTATTTGTTCCGATTAATGCAAAACGCCTGTAGAGATTTAGAAGTATGTAATATGGTAAAAACCTCCCATCGCTTACAAGAACAATTCAGACTATTTATATGGAGTATTATTTACCCTTATAAGCAATGAATTTAATAAGACATTTACTTAAAACATTCTCCAGTAACAGTCGCAAGGCATTTAATGAGTGGGCGAGTAGGAATTCATAAGAGCAGACGAAGATTATATGAACTTTACCTTGAAAGATCATACAATATTTCCGATACTTCTAGAGAATATGTCAAAAATTATTCTAAAATGTTTAAAAGAGTGTGCTCCACAGCCAAATCTCTACATATTAGCAACAAAATTAAGACCGCTAAAAATAAAATTAAAATGACGTGGAGTATAATTAATAGCAAAACCGGTAAAGACAAACTACGTAACACAAATTATCAATTGAAAATTAATAATGAATTGACTAGATCTAATCAAGAAGTCGCAACGGTGTTTGAGAAATATTTCACTGATATACATATTTTGACAACAAAGTCATTGAATACTTCTCCAACTGTCGCCGATTCATTACTCAAATAGAATGTTAATACCTGTTTAATAGTATTTAGATTTGAAAAAGTATTACCGCAAGATATTGTAAAATATTTCAAAATACTTGATGTAAAGAAAACCGCAGATTTATGGGGGATTTTCGTTACAGTTATTGCGTCCATAATAGATTTAATTGCACCTCATATTGCTATTATTTTTAATACTAGTATCGAATCTGGTGTGTTTCCTGATTTAATGTAACATAGTAAAGTAATACCTTTATTTAAATCTGGTAGTATATTGGACACCGTTAATTTTAGACCTATTTCCGTACTACAAGCTCTCAGTAAAATTTTTGAAAAGATAATCTTAGATCAATTGTTAATTTTTTTTAAATAAAAATAAATTACTCCATAAAAATCAATTTGGTTTCACAAGGGGTCGCTCGCACACTGACGCAGGTGTCGAGCTTATGAAATATATTTTTAATGCCTGGGAGAGTTCACAAGATGCCTTAGGTATTTTTTGTGACCTTTCCAAGGCTTTCGATTGTGTTCATCATGAGATATTAATCAGGAAACTACAACATTACGGTGTCAAAAATATTTCGCTTAGACTTATTATTTCATACTTAAATAACAGAACTCAAAAAGTCGTTATCAATGGTAAAGGTTCCTCCGGATCAGTAGTATTAATGGGCGTTCCTCAGAGCTCGATTCTTGGCCCATTCCTGTTCTTACTATATATTAATGACTTACCTTATCTTGAAGGGGACAATCACTATATAGTATTATTTGCTGATGAAGCTTTAATTTTCAAACTCAAACGACAGTTAGTTAATATTGATAATGTAAATAATGCTCTATCGAAATCAGTACATTGGTTTAACGCCAACAATTTGCTCTTAAACGGCAATAAGACAAAATGTATTAAATTTCCAATACCTAATGATAACATTCAAATACCAATGTGCTCTTAAATGGGGAGGAGTCGAGTCTTGTGGATACCACTGTTTTTCTTGGTATTAATATTGACGCGAAGCATCAATGAGGCCCCCATATATCTAAATAAGCGAGCATAGTTCAGCAGCATATGCTGTAAGAAAGATTAGAAGTCTCACCAATGTTGAGACAGCTAGATAAGTTTATTTCAGTTACTTTCATAGCGTGATGTCCTAATGCAATTTTGCTATGGGGTAATGCGACTAACATCGAAGCTATGTTTGTTTTGCAAAAGAGAGCACGTGGTGATTTATAACTTAAATTGTAATGAGTCCTTTAGAGAAAAAAATATAGAAATAAACATATTAACTTTGGCATCGCAATATATTTATGAAAATGTAATGTATGTACATAAAAACATAAATAAAGATGTTCATACTTTAAACACTAGAAACAAACATAAGCTTGTAATACCAGTTACTAGACTCCACAGAATTAGTAATTCATTTATGGGGCAATGTATGCGCTTTTACAACAAAATCCCAGAAAATGTACAAAATTTGTCAATAAATATGTTCGCGACGGCCAAATAGTGTTAAGAAACGAAGTGATTAAAGACAATATTAAAAGTGAAATTACTGACAATACTAAGTGAAAAGTGTATTAATATAGTTTTACCACATATTTATAACCTTAATATGTTAGTATAGAAAATCGAATTTGATAATAGTTGAGAAAATATCTCTTATTATATACAAAGAAAAGTCGACCAATCAGAGCGCGACGTATTGTAGAACTTTCTAGAAGTTTTAATTAACTGCGTAATAGTTGATCCCGAAAATGATGGATATAATTTTATGTTCTGAAAGAATTATAAATATAATATTGAATTAGATTAAAATTTATAAACTAAGGAAGTAAAAGAATATTTAGCGTAATTTAACTTATTTTTTATAATGAAATTAAAGAATATTATTAAATCTAAAAATATTATTAAAATTCGGACATTTTGTTTAATAACTTTTTATAATGTTAATATATTAAGAAACCTTTATGGTATACTAATAAAGGACTAAATTGCAGATTTATTAATATATAGTACATTAGTGTAGGAATTGACCATGTATGAATAAAATTATAATTTATGACAATTGTGTAGTGAAAATGTTATGCAATAAAGAGGCAAAACGGACAATGGCAAGCGAATCACTTCAAAGTAACGCTCAAGTTTACCTTAGGGGCTCGGGACCCAGTAACGTTGTAGTGTGAAGAGCTACCAGTAAGAAGCGGTAGTAACCAGTATTAGCTGAAGTGACTAGTAGCAGAATATAGTGAATAGTAGCTAGCAACATAGTAACTGATATTCGCTGTTACATATTTGAAAGTGACAGCTAGTTGCATAAAGTGGTAACTGATATTCGCAGTTACATATTTGAAGTGATAACCATTGCATAAAGTGGTAACTGATATTCGCAATTACATAATATTTGAAAGTGATAGCTAGACGCATAACGTGGTAACTGATATTCGCAGTTACAAGTGATAGTGATAACTAGTTGTATAACGTGGTAACTGATATTTGCAGTTACAGAAGTGCAGTTATAGAAATAGCTATTTTAGTTGATAATAGCAGCTAGTCAGACAGTGTTGATAAAACCAGCTACTACTAATAAATATTTGATACTACCATAATAATTTGAAGAAATCTTTTGAAATATATAGTGACCAACTGATAGTGAACAACCGTAGTTGAACAACCATATTCAACAACCGTGGTCAATAAACAATAGTCAGAAGATTTCCGCCGAACAGTTGAGCAGTCGAACCGCTGGCCACTGCCTTGTCATTTGTATTCTATTTCGTGCATTTTGATTTAACCTCACTCAACAGTACCCCAGCTACACCCACAAAGACGGCAGTAGAAGTATACCCGAACCTAGGTGTAGGACGTGAGCGACTGCGGAGTACTTTCGATAACACTTACTCCCGAGTTTCGCCCGTCCGGTAGAAAATAAGTTTAAATGTTTTATTAAAGAAAAATTGTACAAAAAGGGTTATTATAATATCAAAGAATACATAAGTGAAAAAACCCCTTGGAGTGAGGTGATTGCCACCATGCTGGTTCTTTTAAAACTCATTTAAAATTTGTTCAAACAAAAAAAAAAAGACAAAATTATTGTATGATATGTTGCAAAAAATCCTGCTGGGTTTCTTGGGGTTCCCAGGACAGAGGTATTTTCCGAACCAGTAGTAAATGAAAAATGACTTTCAATAAGTATCATGTCATCATCATCATCATTACAGCCCTTCACAAGTCCACTGCTGAACATAGGCCTCCCCACGGAATGCCACAGCACGGTCCCGAGCCACCTGCATCCATTGACTTCTGCATGTCACCAGGTCTTACCCTCCATCTAGTGTGGGGACGCCCTACACTTCGCCTGCCGGTACGAGGCTGCCACCGTGAACCTTTCTTCCCCATCGTTTGTCGGTTCTTCGAGCTATATGGCCGCCCATTGCCACTTTACATTAACTTTGGGCTATGTCGGTTACTCTGGTTCTACTGCGGATATCCTCATTTCTAAGTTTATCACGCAGAGAAACCCCGAGCATAGCCTCCATAGCTCGCTGAGCGACCTTGAGCTTCCTCATACGGCCAGCAGTGAAGGACCACGTCTCAGTTCCGTATGTCATCACTGGCAACACGCACTAGTTAAACAATTTAGTTTTGAGGGTTTGAGGTATGCCTGACGAGAAGATGGGTCGTAATCTCCGAACGCTGCCCAGCCGAGTTGAATCCGTCGATTGACCTTTCGGTCGAAGTTGACTTACCTAGTCGGACTATTTGTCCCAGGTAAACATATTCGTCAACAACTTCGAGCTTAGTGCTCCCAACAACTACCGCAGGTGATGACATTAAACATGATTTAAAAAACTATTTTACGTTTTTCGCGTATATTAATTTTTATTTCGACAGCCGAGGCTATCCAGGCTCAGGGGAGGTGACGTCTCAATGTAGAGAACCACGGTTACCCAGATTGAAAATTATAATTTTGCTGAAAATTATTAATTTCAATCTGGAGGTAACCGTAACTATGACATTGGACGTCAAATACCTCAGTCCCCGTGACCATGGACTAAGTACTGAAACGTCGGAATATAAATAAGTTAATATACGCGAAATCCAAACTAGTTTTATTTAAATGTGTAGTTCGCGTAAATATAAGAAATCATTATTAAACATGATTTTGTTTTGTCCATGTTCATCTTGAGACTATCTGGGAAACACTATTGAGTCATTGAGCATAGTGCTTAGGTCTCCAGCGACTGCCAAGGACTATATCGTCGGCAAATCGAAGGTGAGTGATGTACTCGCCATTGATGTTAATACCGTATCCTTTCCAGTCCAGTAGCTTGAAAACGTCTTCCAATGCAGCGGTGAAGAGTTTCAGATATTACGTCACCCTGTCTTACACCTCTCAGTTGGATAGGTTTCGTACTCTGGTTCTGTACTCGGATAGCCATCGTAGCCCTACTGTACAAACACTTCAGCACCTCGATATACCGACAGTCCACTTGGCACCGCTGAAGGGACTGCAGCACCGCCCAAATTTCGACGGAATCAGGCTTTCATAGTCCACATACGCGCAAAGTGGCAGATTGTACTCGTCGGTCTTCTGTACAATTTGCCGAAGGGTATGTATGTGGTCTATGGTGCTAAAGCCTTCGGAAACCGGCTTGTTCGGGAGGCTGGAAGTCGTCGAGTCTGCATGCGAGACGATTCGTAATGACTCGAAAACAGCAAGTAGACGCGGCTCAGAAGGAAATCGGTCTGTAGTTCTTCAAGAGAGCGTTGTCGCCTTTCTTGAAGAACAAGACCACCGCACTTCTGCTCTACGCCTCCGATGTAGTGCCACCATAGAGGACGGAATTAAAGAGCTTCTGAAGGATTTCAAGTACCGGTTTTCCACCAGCTTTCAGAAGCTCCGCTGTAATTCCATCCTCGCCGGGGGACTTGCCATTTTTAAGGTGCTGGAGAGCCATTCTAATTTCGCTCAGACTGACGTCCGGGAGATCATCGGGATAGTGTCGGATAAGACTTGCTCTTGGATCGTTACCACACTTGCGTGGCTCCAACGATGACGTGTACAGCTGCCCATAGAACCTCTCAATCTCACTCAAAATCTCAGGTGTCCCGGAAAATGCTGCCACATGCGATCTTCAGCTTCGACAGTTGGCTCTTTCTGGCAGACAGATCTCTGGCAAAGACTTTGGAGCCCTGGTTCCGCTCGATCGCTTCTTCAATACGAGCTGTATTGAAGTTGCGCAAGTCCCGCCGCATGCATTTGGAGATCTGTCTGTTCAGTTGCCTATATGCTGTCAAATCTGCTGAAGACTGCAGCTTCATCTCCCGTCTAACAACCATGAGATTAAGAGTGTGATCGGAGAGTTTTGTGTTCTTCTGCGACGGGTCTTACAGAACTTAGCCCGACCGCATGGACAGTTTCACAAGCTTGTCATTCATATCGTCCACTTCATTGCAAACTTCTAGGCACTGAAAACGATTTTGTAACTCGAGCTGAAAGTTTTCGGACTTTGGATTAGAGCACGAGGACGGAGCGTTGACTTCATTAGACGTGACCTCCAACTTAACGTTTAGGTTCAGTGCCTCTCACCATTCGGTGATCGCTGCCAGTTTTCACCCTCGCGATCACTGAGACATCACTGAACAGTTGTCGTCTGGTCGTCATAATGAAGTCAATCTCATTTTTTGTCGAACCGTCGGCCCACTTTCTGTGGGGTCGCTTTTGGAAGAAAGAGTTCATCATAAAGAGTCCCTCTTTCTCCATAAAGTCGGCCAGCTGCTGGCCCCTTGGGTTCCGTTGCCCTATTCCGAATTTCCATACTTTCAGCTCACCGCTCTCTCTTGTGCCTAGTTTTGCGTTGAAGTCTCCCATTAACACTGTATAGTGGGTTTTGGAGGAATGCATGGCTCTAGAGATATCCTCATATTTCTCCACCTCCTCATCGGGGTGTGCCGAGGTTGGTGCGTAAACCTGTATGACCTTCAGCGAATATCGTTTGGTGATTCTGAGTAAGGTACGCAACCCTCGTCGACACACTCCCGATCTTTACAACGTTGTTAACGAGAGGCTTGTGGACGATAAATCCGACACCTCCTTGGGACAGATGGTCGCCCTCCCGGTGATAGAATAAGTTGCCGGATTCAAGGATTACCGTGTCCTCCCTCTTCGGACCTCGGATAGTCCTATTATATTCCAGCGTAACTTATCTATCTCTTCTTCCAGCTCCAGGATCTTCTCGTCAGTCCTCAGGGTGCGCGTTATATGTTGCCAGGTCGAGTCGTCGTAGGTGGCAACCGAACCTCCACCGGAGATTCTTAGCACCCCCTGCCCCGCCGTTACCATGGTCGCCACCGTAGCCAGGAATAGCGGGGCCGCCGGGGACTGGGGGCCGTTCATTGTCGTCGCTCATGGGGGGTATATTGCCATAGTTGCCACGCTTGGCGAGCGGGTTGGCAACCGCAGTTTTTTATTGTTTTTTTTGGCTTTTATCAGAAAGATGCTGCTGCCCATCTTCTGTATCAGTTTCCTTTGTCGCCTCTTACGACACCCACGGAAGATATGGGTAGTGGGTATTCTTACCGCCACTACACGGGTATCATGTAATAATCTATATTGAATAAAAAATATTCTATTCTATGCTATTCTAAAGAAACCCCAAGCATAGCCCTCTCAATAGCTCGCTAAGGGACCTTGAGTCTCCTCATACGGCCAGCAGTCTCAGATCCATAAGTCATCACTGGCAACACGCACTGGTTGTACAATTTCGTTTTGCGGTTTTGAGGTATACCTGAAGAGAAGATGTGTTGTAATTTCCCCGAAGGCTGCCCAGTCGAGTTGAATCCGTCGATTGATCTCTCGGTCGAAGTTGGACTTACCTAGTCGGAATATTTGTCCCAGGTAAACGTACTCGTCAACAACTTCGAGCTTAGTGCTCCCAACAACTACCGGCATATAAGTGACATGGACATTACACATGATCTTTGTTTTGTACATGTTCATCTTAAGACCAATCCGTTGGGAGACACTATAGAGGTCATTGAGCATAGTGCTCAGGCAGCGAGTAGCATCACTTATTTGTTTTAGTAAATTTGACAACAGTAGTGTTACGGACGGCGAAGGGAGCCGTGATTTTTATTTATCTCTAAATTACCTGATTTGTCTTTAATCCAAAAATTTACTTTTTTTTTGTAATAGCTTCCTCTAGTCCTGTCTTAAAAGCCGTTATTGGACACTTAACCTCCACTATTGTTTCTTCGTCTATAATCCCATCTGGTGTGGCCCCCAAATACGGAATTTCGGGATGTATATAAATCCCGCAAGGTCTTATATCCACTGCTTCTTGCGTAGATAATTGTTGTAGCGCTTTTTCTTTTTTTTCATATTCTCTTCCGTGCTGCAAAGGAACAGCATCTATATTAATTTTGTATAGCAATTGCTTTACTGTATTGGCACAACTAGTATCTGGCCTCATTTTGATCACTTTGCCAAAGTTCGAAACTGTCAACAAAGAACGTCTAAGTTCGCTTTCCTCGCTAGACTCGCTTTGCAAAATGGTCTGCCGCTCAATCCGTGTTCTTTCTTCTTCACTTTTTTTTAAAGTGGATAGAAAAGTTTCCTTCATTAAATTAAGAACATCATCACTCACATCCGGCTTAGAGCTTTGTTCACCATAATCTTTATTTTGGGTTATAGCGTCACACGTCTTCTGTGGCTTTTTATAATTGGCGCGTTTCTTCAAGCCTCTGAGTTTTTATCGAAAGTGCTCATACGGCCTTTAGTGCTTTTGCCAACAATTTTTTTGTACAATATTGTAGTAGGTTTTCTTTTAGTATTGAACGTAATCGCAGAAGCTGAACACCTAGTTTGATAGCCGTGTCGCAGAGAATAATTTACTCTTTTACCCCCAACTAACTTGGCCACAACGCTGTGAAAACATTCTACGATGTTGACATGAACAAGACTTCTTGAATGGCCAGCAATACTATTTATAATAAAACATATTTTCTGAAACTTGTGAAAAAATCCGCCGGTACTGATTCAGTTTCAGTTTGACGACGATTACAGAAATGGTTTTTACAGTTGGTGTGGTTCCCGAAGGCATGTAAATTTACAGTTTGAATGTCCTTAAAAAGCTTGTTAGTGCAAAACTCTAAAGTCTCTGTAGAATCATGATATTTTTTAATATCATCATGTAAAATGTCATCTTGTTGAAGCTGAGAACAAAATAATTATCATGTAATACATTGCTAAATTCATATAAAAAAACTTCCGTATATAATATTATCTTGCTTATTTTTTACTGACCCTATAGGATAGGATGTCTCGAATTTTATGGGTTCTCAAACTTGTCGGTTTCCTCAATACGTTTTTGTTTACCAAAAACGAATGGTTATCAATGCGCAATGGGGACCTGGAGTCAAATTTCAATTTAACAACATTAAAAATAGACTGGCACTCGAAAAATAGACTTGTAAAAAGTAGCTACCGTAAAATCCGGCGACGAAGTTTCCTCATCAACTGCCATACCGAACTGCAAAATGCTGTTTCTGCAATAGTCGTAGATGAATGCATTAGCAGTTGACGGATCTTTGCCCAGATTTTCTGAATGGGATTTCCGCTGATTTCTCAACTGCCTAAAATTATAAAGTTACATTAGAAATATTATCGCAACAGTCACTCTCAACAAAAGAGTACAATAAAAGCATTTTCAGAAAAGGTAAGTAAAATCATCACAGACAGCTAAGTAAGTGCGAGCACTTTTAAATGAGTACAAACACGATGGTTCTACTTGGTGCCGTCACTAAGATCGCGTACCCACCTTCGGACTACTTCGGAGTGTAGTATCAGGTAAGTGAAATCATCGCAGGCAGCTAGGTGCCTGTGAGCTTTCAAATGAGTACAAACACGATGGTTCTACATGGTTCCGTCACTGAAATCCTGTACCCAACCTCGGACTACTTCGAAGTGCAGCATCAGATAAGGAAATCATCTCAGACAGCTAGGTAACAGGAGCTTCCTTTCAAATAAGTACAAACACGATGGTTCTACTCTACGTGGTTCCGTCACTGAGATTCTATACCCACCTTCGGACTATTTCGGAGTGCAGCATCAGGTAAGTGAAATCATCACAGACAGCTAGGTAGCTGCGAGCCCTTTGAAATGAGTACAAACACGATGGTTCTACGTGGTTCCGTCACTGAGATCCTGTACCCATCTTCGGACTACTTCGGAGTGCAGCATCAGGTTAGTGAAATCATCACAGACAGCTAGGTAACTGCGAGCCCTTTCAAATGAGTACAAACACGATGGTTCTACTCTACGTGGTTCCGTCACTGAGATCCTGTACCCACCTTCGGACTACTTCGGAGTGCAGCATCAGGTAAGTGAAATCATCACAGACAGCTAGTAGTAAGGCCCTTTCAAATGATTACAAACACGATGGTTCTACGTGGTTTCGTCACTGAGATCCTGTACCCACTTTCGGAGTGCAGGACTGTAGCATCAGACCAGCCAAAAATGGTCACGTTCATATTATTTTATATTTTTCACTATACGTTTTTGTAGTACCAAGCTTATTTGCGGCTCAAGAAATTCTCCGCCTATACAATAGAAGGGAACACGACAGTTTTCGGAACGCTGCCATACACTGTATAAGTATTTACGCAAAAGAAAATAAATCAAGAATAATTTATTTACCAATAATTTTGAAGAGCTAGGCCACGCTTCACTTATGACTTGCTTTGTATTTCGGCATTGTCAAGCTTAGTCTATTCTATGATACGATTAAGTATATACAAAACTAAATCTAAAAACAATTTTATTTACATTAATCAACTTAATTCCTAATTTTTAATCGACTATTACTAATGTACGTTTTACTTACAACAAATCTGTTTTTATAAATTTGAAATATTACGAACTTTTTAATATTTCTTTTTTTTTCAGAAAATAACGCGCGCACGGTCCACCCGTCGGAAGAGTCGAAGACACTGGTGAATATCCGTAACGGGCCATAGCGAGGAGCCTGAAGTGAAAGGGCCGAATTATGTTTTAATATACTTTATAAAATATATTTAACAAAATACAATAAAAACAATACATCTTTTTTATTATGACTTAACAAATATTTTAATATAAATTTAATCTGTTGAGCCGTTCTTGAGGAAAAAATACAAAATAGGTTTAAAACAGCCTTTGTATTTGATTTTTTTTTTTGTAATAATGGTCAAATATCAAAAATTTAAACAATACAAATAAATTGTGACGATCTAAACTATAAAATATAATGTTTTTGTAGCAAATAAACAAAAGGATTCGGCTATAACTTTTTGTAAACCTGGACGTTTTTCACGATTTGAGCAATGTAATTGTAAGAGCCTTAATATCAGCTAATAAATCCATATCATGTAAAGAACGTAAAGATATTGTGAGCCTCTCTGTTGAGCGAACTGTAGAAATGGTATATGTTGAGCTTGAGCAACTCATTGTTGTCAGTGTTTACAGACCCCCATGTTTGAGGTATGATACCTTTGAAAAAATTATGGAAGAAGTTTTAGTTAAGCTTAACAGAATAAATCTCTTGTAGTATGCGGAGACTTTAATATCAATCTCCATGAAACTTCTTCCATCAGTATTAAATTTTGCTCATTGTTTAAATCATACAATCTTGATAATTTATTCTTTGAAGCTACACGTATTGCAGGGTGTAGTGCAACTTGTATTGATAATATTTTTACAGATCTTGTACCAATCAAGAAATTCATAATTCAAAAACTGAGTTCAGATCACTGTGGACAAATAGTTTCATTACGATATATGCACAAAAACAGAAAATTGAGAAAATTGTATTTGTTCCGATTAATGCAAAACGCCTGTAGAGATTTAGAAGTATAATATGGTAAAAACCTCCCATCGCTTTCTTACAAGAACAATTCAGACTATTTATATGAAGTATTATTTACCCCTAGAAGAAATGAATTTAATAAAACATTTAATTCTTAAACATTCTCCAGTAACAGTCGCAAGGCATTTAATGAGTGCGAGTAGAATTCATAAGAGCAGACGAAGATTATATGAACTTTACCTTGAAAGATCATACAATATTTCCGATACTTCTAGAGAATATGTCAAAAATTATTCTAAAATGTTTAAAAGAGTGTGCTCCACAGCCAAATATCTACATATTAGCAACAAAATTAAGACCGCTAAAAATAAAATTAAAATGACGTGGAGTATAATTAATAGCAAAACCGGTAAAGACAAACTACGTAACACAAATTATCAATTGAAAATTAATAATGAATTGACTAGATCTAATCAAGAAGTCGCAACGGTGTTTGAGAAATATTTCACTGATATACATATTTTGACAACAAAGTCATTGAATACCAACTGTCGCCGATTCATTACTCAAATAGAATGTTAATACCTGTTTAATAGTATTTAGATTTGAAAAGTATTACCGCAAGATATTGTAAAATATTTCAAAATACTTGATGTAAGAAAAACCGCAGATTTATGGGGATTTTCGTTACAGTTATTATGTCCATAATAGATTTAATTGCACCTCATATTGCTATTATTTTAATACTAGTATCGAATCTGTGTTTCCTGATTTAATGTAACATAGTAAAGTAATACTTTATTTAAATCTGGTAGTATATTGACACCGCTAATTTTAGACCTATTTCCGTACTACAAGCTCAGTAAAATTTTTGAAAAGATAATCTTAGATCAATTGTTAATTTTTTAAATAAAATAAATTACTCCATAAAATCAATTTGGTTTCATAAGGTCGCTCGCACACTGACGCAGGTGTCGAGCTTATGAAATATATTTTTAATGCTGGGAGAGTTCACAAGATGCCTTAGGTATTTTTTGTGACCTTTCCAAGGCTTTCGATTGTGTTCATCATGAGATATTAATCAGGAAACTACAACATTACGGTGTCAAAAATATTTCGCTTAGACTTATTATTTCATACTTAAATAACAGAACTCAAAAAGTCGTTATCAATGGTAAAGGTTCCTCCGGATCAGTAGTATTAATGGGCGTTCCTCAGAGCTCGATTCTTGGCCCATTCCTGTTCTTACTATATATTAATGACTTACCTTATCTTGAAGGGGACAATCACTATATAGTATTATTTGCTGATGAAGCTTCTTTAATTTTCAAACTCAAACGACAGTTAGTTAATATTGATAATGTAAATAATGCTCTATCGAAATCAGTACATTGGTTTAACGCCAACAATTTGCTCTTAAACGGCAATAAGACAAAATGTATTAAATTTCCAATACCTAATGATAACATTCAAATACCAATGTGCTCTTAAATGGGGAGGAGTCGAGTCTTGTGGATACCACTGTTTTTCTTGGTATTAATATTGACGCGAAGCATCAATGAGGCCCCCATATATCTAAATAAGCGAGCAGGCTTAGTTCAGCAGCATATGCTGTAAGAAAGATTAGAAGTCTCACCAATGTTGAGACAGCTAGATAAGTTTATTTCAGTTACTTTCATAGCGTGATGTCCTAATGCAATTTTGCTATGGGGTAATGCGACTAACATCGAAGCTATGTTTGTTTTGCAAAAGAGAGCAGTACGGGTGATTTATAACTTAAATTGTAATGAGTCCTTTAGAGAAAAAAATATAGAAATAAACATATTAACTTTGGCATCGCAATATATTTATGAAAATGTAATGTATGTACATAAAAACATAAATAAAGATGTTCATACTTTAAACACTAGAAACAAACATAAGCTTGTAATACCAGTTACTAGACTCCACAGAATTAGTAATTCATTTATGGGGCAATGTATGCGCTTTTACAACAAAATCCCAGAAAATGTACAAAATTTGTCAATAAATATGTTCGCGACGGCCAAATAGTGTTAAGAAACGAAGTGATTAAAGACAATATTAAAAGTGAAATTACTGACAATACTAAGTGAAAAGTGTATTAATATAGTTTTACCACATATTTATAACCTTAATATGTTAGTATAGAAAATCGAATTTGATAATAGTTGAGAAAATATCTCTTATTATATACAAAGAAAAGTCGACCAATCAGAGCGCGACGTATTGTAGAACTTTCTAGAAGTTTTTAATTAACTGCGTAATAGTTGATCCCGAAAATGATGGATATAATTTTTATGTTCTGAAAGAATTATAAATATAATATTGAATTAGATTAAAATTTATAAACTAAGGAAGTAAAAGAATATTTAGCGTAATTTAACTTATTTCCTTTTTATAATGAAATTAAAGAATATTATTAAATCCCAAATATTATTAAAATTCGGGACATTTTGTTTAATAACTTTTTATAATGTTAATATATTAAGAAACCTTTATGGTATACTAATAAAGGACTAAATTGCAGATTTATTAATATATAGTACATTAGTGTAGGAATTGACCATGTATGAATAAAATTATAATTTATGACAATTGTGTAGTGAAAATGTTATGCAATAAAGAGGCAAAACGGACAATGGCAAGCGAATCACTTCAAAGTAACGCTCAAGTTTACCTTAGGGGCTCGGGACCCAGTAACGTTGTAGTGTGAAGAGCTACCAGTAAGAAGCGGTAGTAACCAGTATTAGCTGAAGTGACTAGTAGCAGAATATAGTGAATAGTAGCTAGCAACATAGTAACTGATATTCGCTGTTACATATTTGAAAGTGACAGCTAGTTGCATAAAGTGGTAACTGATATTCGCAGTTACATATTTGGAAGTGATAACTAATTGCATAAAGTGGTAACTGATATTCGCAATTACATAATATTTGAAAGTGATAGCTAGACGCATAACGTGGTAACTGATATTCGCAGTTACAAGTGATAGTGATAACTAGTTGTATAACGTGGTAACTGATATTTGCAGTTACAGAAGTGCAGTTATAGAAATAGCTATTTTAGTTGATAATAGCAGCTAGTCAGACAGTGTTGATAAAACCAGCTACTACTAATAAATATTTGATACTACCATAATAATTTGAAGAAATCTTTTGAAATATATAGTGACCAACTGATAGTGAACAACCGTAGTTGAACAACCATATTCAACAACCGTGGTCAATAAACAATAGTCAGAAGATTTCCGCCGAACAGTTGAGCAGTCGAACCGCTGGCCACTGCCTTGTCATTTGTATTCTATTTCGTGCATTTTGATTTAACCTCACTCAACAGTACCCCAGCTACACCCACAAAGACGGCAGTAGAAGTATACTCCGGAACCTATAGGTGTAGGACGTGAGCGACTCGCGGAGTACTTTCGATAACACTTACTCCCGAGTTTCGCCCGTCCGGTAGAAAATAAGTTTAAATGTTTTATTAAAGAAAAATTGTACAAAAAGGGTTATTATAATATCAAAGAATACATAAGTGAAAAAACCCCTTGGAGTGAGGTGATTGCCACCATGCTGGTTCTTTTAAAACTCATTTAAAATTTGTTCAAACAAAAAAAAAAAGACAAAATTATTGTAATGTGACATATGTTGCAAAAAAAATCCCGCTGGGTTTCTTGCTGGTTCTTCCCAGGACAGAGGTATTTTCCGAACCAGTAGTAAATGAAAAAATGACTTTCAATAAGTATCATGTCATCATCATCATCATTACAGCCCTTCACAAGTCCACTGCTGAACATAGGCCTCCCCCACGGAATGCCACAAAGCACGGTAACGAGCCACCTGCATCCATTGACTTCCTGCATGTCTTACCAGGTCTTCACTCCATCTAGTGTGGGGACGCCCTACACTTCGCCTGCCGGTACGAGGCTGCCACTCGAGAACCTTTCTTCGCCATCGGTTGTCGGTTCTTCGAGCTATATGGCCGGCCCATTGCCACTTCAGCTTACTAATCCTTTGGGCTATGTCGGTTACTCTGGTTCTACTGCGGATATCCTCATTTCTAAGTTTATCACGCAGAGAAACCCCGAGCATAGCCCTCTCCATAGCTCGCTGAGCGACCTTGAGCTTCCTCATACGGCCAGCAGTGAAGGACCACGTCTCAGTTCCGTATGTCATCACTGGCAACACGCACTAGTTAAACAATTTAGTTTTGAGGTTTTGAGGTATGCCTGACGAGAAGATGGGTCGTAATCTCCCGAACGCTGCCCAGCCGAGTTGAATCCGTCGATTGACCTCTCGGTCGAAGTTGGACTTACCTAGTCGGAATATTTGTCCCGAGTAAACATACTCGTCAATAACTTCGAGCTTAGTGCCCCCAAACTACCGGCATAGGTGTGACATGGACATTAAACATGATCTTTGTTTTGTCCATGTTCATCTTAAGACCTATCCGTTGGGAGGCACTATTGAGGTCATTGAGCATAGTGCTTAGGTCCTCCAGCGATTCTGCCATAAGGACTATATCGTCGGCAAATCGAAGGTGAGTGATGTACTCGCCATTGATGTTAATACCGTATCCTTTCCAGTCCAGTAGCTTGAAAACGTCTTCCAATGCAGCGGTGAAGAGTTTCGGGGATATTACGTCACCCTGTCTTACACCTCTCTGCAGTTGGATAGGTTTCGTACTCTGGTTCTGTACTCGGATAGCCATCGTAGCCCTACTGTACAAACACTTCAGCACCTCGATATACCGACAGTCAACTTGGCACCGCTGAAGGGACTGCAGCACCGCCCAAATTTCGACGGAATCAAAGGCTTTCTCATAGTCCACATACGCAAGGCAAAGTGGCAGATTGTACTCGTCGGTCTTCTGTACAATTTGCCGAAGGGTATATGTGGTCTATGGTGCTAAAGCCTTTTCGGAAACCGGCTTGTTCGGGAGGCTGGAAGTCGTCGAGTCTGCATGCGAGACGATTCGTAATGACTCTCGAAAACAGCAAGTAGACGCGGCTCAGAAGGGAAATCGGTCTGTAGTTCTTCAAGAGAGCGTTGTCGCCTTTCTTGAAGAACAAGACCACCGCACTTCTGCTCCACGCCTCCGGTGTAATGCCACCATGGAGGACGGAATTAAAGAGCTTCTGAAGGACTTCAAGTACCGGTTTTCCACCCGCTTTCAGAAGCTCCGCTGTAATTCCATCCTCGCCCGGGACCTTGCCGTTTTTAAGGTGCTGGAGAGCCATTCTAATTTCGCTCAGACTGACGTCCGGGATATCATCGGAATAGTGTCGGGTAAGACTTGCTCTTGGATCGTTACTCACACTTGCGTGTGGCTCCAACGATGACGTGTACAGCTGCCCATAGAACCTCTCAATCTCACTCAAAATCTCAGGTGTCCCGGAAACGATGCTGCCACAATCGGTCTTCAGCTTCGACAGTTGGCTCTTTCTGGCAGACAGATCTCTGGCAAAGACTTTGGAGCCCTGGTTCCGCTCGATCGCTTCTTCAATACGAGCTGTATTGAAGTTGCGCAAGTCCCGCCGCATGCATTTGGAGATCTGTCTGTTCAGTTGCCTATATGCTGTCAAATCTGCTGAAGACTGCAGCTTCATCTCCCGTCTAACAACCATGAGATTAAGAGTGTGATCGGAGAGTTTTTGTGTTCTTTTGCGACGGGTCTTACAGAACTTAGCTCCGACCGCATGGACAGTTTCCACAAGCTTGTCATTCATATCGTCCACTTCATTGCAAACTTCTAGGCACTGAAAACGATTTTGTAACTCGAGCTGAAAGTTTTCGGGACTTTGGATTAGAGCACGAGGGGGACGGAGCGTTGACTTCATTAGACGTGACCTCTCCAACTTAACGTTTAGGTTCAGTGTGCCTCTCACCATTCGGTGATCGCTGCCAGTTTTCACCCTCGCGATCACTGAGACATCACTGAACAGCTGTCGTCTGAAGTCAATCTCATTTTTTGTCGAACCGTCGGCCCACTTTCTGTGGGGTCGCTTTTGGAAGAAAGAGTTCATCATAAAGAGTCCCTCTTTCTCCATAAAGTCGGCCAGCTGCTGGCCCCTTGGGTTCCGTTGCCCTATTCCGAATTTCCATACTTTCAGCTCACCGCTCTCTCTTGTGCCTAGTTTTGCGTTGAAGTCTCCCATTAACACCGTATAGTGGGTTTTGGAGGAATGCATGGCTCTAGAGATATCCTCATACATTTCCTCCACCTCCTCATCGGGGTGTGCCGAGGTTGGTGCGTAAACCTGTATGACCTTCAGCGAATATCGTTTGGTGATTCTGAGTATAAGGTACGCAACCCTCGTCGACACACTCCCGATCTTTACAACGTTGTTAACGAGAGGCTTGTGGACGATAAATCCGACACCTCCTTAGGACAGATGGTCGCCCTCCGGTGATAGAATAAGTTGCCGGATCAAGGATTACCGTGTCCTCCCTCTCTTCGGACCTCGGATAGTCCTATTATATTCCAGCGTAACTTATCTATCTCTTCTTCCAGCTCCAGGATCTTCTCGTCAGTCCTCAGGGTGCGTGCGTTATATGTTGCCAGGTCGAGTCGTCGTAGGTGGCAACCGAACCTCCACCGGAGATTCTTAGCACCCCCTGCCCCGCCGTTACCATGGTCGCCACCGTAGCCAGGAATAGCGGGGCCGCCGGGGACTGGGGGCCGTTCATTGTCGTCGCTCATGGGGGGTATATTGCCATAGTTGCCACGCTTGGCGAGCGGGTTGGCAACCGCAGTTTTTTATTGTTTTTTTTGGCTTTTATCAGAAAGATGCTGCTGCCCATCTTCTGTATCAGTTTCCCTTTGTCGCCTCTTACGACACCCACGGGAAGATATGGGGTAGTGGGTATTCTTACCCGCCACTACACGGGGTAGTATCATGTAATAATCTATATTGAATAAAAAATATTCTATTCTATGCTATTCTAAAGAAACCCCAAGCATAGCCCTCTCAATAGCTCGCTAAGGGACCTTGAGTCTCCTCATACGGCCAGCAGTCTCAGATCCATAAGTCATCACTGGCAACACGCACTGGTTGTACAATTTCGTTTTGCGGTTTTGAGGTATACCTGAAGAGAAGATGTGTTGTAATTTCCCGAAGGCTGCCCAGTCGAGTTGAATCCGTCGATTGATCTCTCGGTCGAAGTTGGACTTACCTAGTCGGAATATTTGTCCCAGGTAAACGTACTCGTCAACAACTTCGAGCTTAGTGCTCCCAACAACTACCGGCATATAAGTGACATGGACATTACACATGATCTTTGTTTTGTACATGTTCATCTTAAGACCAATCCGTTGGGAGACACTATAGAGGTCATTGAGCATAGTGCTCAGGCAGCGAGTAGCATCACTTATTTGTTTTAGTAAATTTGACAACAGTAGTGTTACGGACGGCGAAGGGAGCCGTGATTTTTATTTATCTCTAAATTACCTGATTTGTCTTTAATCCAAAAATTTACTTTTTTTTTTTGTAATAGCTTCCTCTAGTCCTGTCTTAAAAGCCGTTATTGGACACTTAACCTCCACTATTGTTTCTTCGTCTATAATCCCATCTGGTGTGGCCCCCAAATACGGAATTTCGGGATGTATATAAATCCCGCAAGGTCTTATATCCACTGCTTCTTGCGTAGATAATTGTTGTAGCGCTTTTTTTTCATATTCTCTTCCGTGCTGCAAAGGAACAGCATCTATATTAATTTTGTATAGCAATTGCTTTACTGTATTGGCACAACTAGTATCTGGCCTCATTTTGATCACTTTGCCAAAGTTCGAAACTGTCAACAAAGAACGTCTAAGTTCAAGCCATTCGCTAGACTCGCTTTGCAAAATGGTCTGCCGCTCAATCCGTGTTCTTTCTTCTTCACTTTTTTTTAAAGTGGATAGAAAAGTTTCCTTCATTAAATTAAGAACATCATCACTCACATCCGGCTTAGAGCTTTGTTCACCATAATCTTTATTTTGGGTTATAGCGTCACACGTCTTCTGTGGCTTTTTATAATTGGCGCGTTTCTTCAAATTCAAATTCAAATTCAAATTCTTTATTTGCAACTAAATAGGTACAAAATGTTTTCTTATTGATGTTAGACTGTTATTGTGTTAAGAAAACCTATTTAGCTGTTTTCAACAGCATGCAAATATTCAAAAGTTTTTATAATACATAAATCAATTACAAATGTCATCTATATAAACAAACTAAAACGTCATTTTACAATCTTTATAAATAAATAAATTCGTATATATAAATTAATTAATTAATGCATCGATTTTTAATTAACGATAAAACTAGTTAGTCACTACAATTCAAAACTCATTTACTGTATAAAATGCTTTATCTACCAGCCATCGTCAGTGATATTTTAAACTTATTATAAGGTAATTGCTTAATATGTGAGGGTATTTTGTTAAATATCGTGTTACACATTGCATAGCTATTTTTTTGAAAGCGCTTACTTTTTGGAATTGTGTCAAGTATTAATTTATGTGGGTTCCGTAAATTTATTTTTGTTGCATCTTTAGTTTGTAAGAATAAGTACTTGTTTTGCATTACAAATTTGCCTACCTCAAATATATAGAGGCAGGGAAAAGGAAGTATCTTTAAACTCTTAAAGTAAGGCTTGCATGACGTGTCTGATGGGATGTTACTAATAGCTCTAATACAGCGCTTTTGCGCTAAAAATACTTTTTGAGAGTCTGTGCCATTACCCCATTAAAAGTCCGTATCTGATAACAGATTCTACATATGCAAAATACGCTGTGACCGCTGTATTTTTGTTTGCTATTTTGTCAATTTATGTAACGTACACAAATCTGTTAATTTTGTTACACACTTTATGTGTTCTTTCCAATTCAGGTTCGAGTCTATAATTAAACCTAAAAATGACGTACTAGTAGCGTTCTGCAGAAGTTGTCCATTATATTCAATATTAACGTCAGAGCTTAAATTATTAAAATTAATGATATTTGTTTTACTTAAATTAATGTGTAGATTATTTTATTAAGCCATTTATTTACTGAAATAATTGTATTTATAATGTCCGTTTTGTGTTGATCTAGTGGGTTTTTACTAGTCGCTATCGTTATCGATATGTCATCTGCAAATAAAGTAGTTTTATAGTTTGAGATGTCAGGTAAATCATTTATGTATAAAACAAACAACAATGGTCCGAGTACACTACCTTGGGGAACACCAACATTATTATTTTGAATTCGGATCTATACACCCGAGCTATGTTTTAGAATTTAACTGTGTTATTTCTACATTGAGACCTATTTTTAAATAGCTTTCTATCCAACTTAGAGCAGGTCCTTATTCCATTAGCCTCTAGTTTGGTCAGTAGTTGATCATGTGAGACGCGATCGAAGGCTTTAGACATGTCAAGAAATAGTACTGTTGTATAGTTTCTTTCATTTACATTTTGCAATACTTCCTTTACTAATGAGAACGCAGCATGTGCTGTGGATTTATTTTTTTGGAAACCATGTTGGTTTTGTTTTATTACATTAAATTTACTAAAAAAGGAAGTAAGTTGGTAATGCATAACCTTTTCGAATATTTTTGAGAGGACTGGGATTAGTGCAATTGGTCGATAGTTGCTTATATCACTTTTATCTCCTTTCTTGTGTAACGGTTTTACTATAGTAAATTTTAATTTTTCAGGAAATACCCTGATTCTAGTGAGAGATTAATCAGGAATGCTAATATTTCACTTATTTCATTCTTACAATATTTAATTATTTTAGTACATATGGAATCATAACCCTCAGATTTTGTGTTATTTAAAGACATTATTATTTTTTGATAATGTTTTCATTTATAGGAGTTAGAAAAATAGATTGAGGTACTTTCATATCGGTTGTATTTTCTATTTTATAATTTATCTGATTTGTTGCGTTAATGAAATAGTTATTTATAATAGATGCTATTTCAGCAGGTTCCGTTACCGTCTTTCCATTATATATAATATTATTTATGTAGTTTTTGGTATGTACACAATTAGTCTCATTTTAATAATATCCCAAGTAGCTCTACATTTATTTTTACTATTTACTACAAATTTATTGTTTGTTGTTCTTTTGCAATGTTTATACATTTTTTTAACAGTTTATCGTATTTTATATATTTAGTTCGATCAACATTTTTTCTCGTCATATAGAACTTGTACCGAAGTTTACGTTTAGTTCTACAACTTTTTTTTAAGCCTTTGGATATCCACGTTAGTTTGGTAAATGTTTTAGTTTTTACTCTTATTTTAGGAAAACATAGTTTATAGAGTAATGTGAAAAGGCTAAAGAATTCGTCAAATGCTTTATTTAAATCAGACTGAGCATAAACTTCACAAAATGAAACGCATTTTAAATATTTTTTAAATCTGTCTATATTTTCTACGGAATAATGTCGAATGAATGAATATATTAATTTTGGTGTGAAGTTCTTGTTATTTTTTCAGTAAACTGTAGTACCTGTGCGTATCATGATCTGACAACCATAGTGAACGCACAGATCCAATTGCGTCGTCAATGTTACTAATAATAAGATCAAGACACGATTTGCCTCTAGTTGGTTGTTTTATATCAAATGAAGATTATATTTTTCACAATGTCCTTAAGACATATGGCGTAATGACTGGATTCAAGTATATTAATATTCATGTCCCCATTAATAATTATCTTCTTTTTTGAATGTTTTATTATGTATTTATTAATAAGTGAGTCAAATTTATCAAAAAAATAATCTAAATGACTTTTTGCTTTTGACGGAATTCTATATATGCAAACAATAATTAAATTATTATTAATAAGATTTATTGCACAACACTCAAAGTGGTAAGTCATAGCAAGAGCCTCGAAGTACTCTATTTTCTTATAATCAAGACCTTTCTTAACTAATATACAACTACCTCTTTTAGATGATCTTGAAAATGATGTGGCCAATTCATAATTATTTATGAGTATATTTTTTCTTCACCTGTTTTCACAAATGTTTCGGTGAAACATAGTACGTCAGGGTTAATATGGTTTTTATCTCCAAGGGTCATTTCTATTAGTTCTCTTTGGAGAGCAATCCATGTATATTTTGGTGAAAAGTGTAAAGCACTTGCTATTTGCTTCGAAAAAACATGTCCTTGTTACTTTGAAAAGAATTTAGCGTATTTTGAATGTCTACGTTACCATCTTGACTTGGAATATTTATTTTTTGGTTTTTGGTAATATTACGAAAATAGAAAGGTATGGTGCCTTTTTTGGGTATATGGTTAGGACTTAGGATATTATTACATTGAATCGGAAAGTTCTTTATTTGTTTTTGGGACATAATATGAAAATAATAAGGTATAGTGCCTTTTCTAAATAATTTGTTGCATTTATTTTCCTTTGTTTCTGTTTCATTAATTATAATAGGTGACCTTTTTAAAAATTTCTTAATATTTTCGACCGTTAAAATTGTTTTTATATTCTATATAATCGATGCATAAATTAATTTTATTACAAATGTTTTTTAAGAAATTAAAAGCATTCAAATATTTAACGTTCATATTGATCAGTTTACAATTTTCAAAATGTTTTGTCCATGATTTTATATTTAAATTTAATGTATTTTTGTCAAAATAAGGATTATAGCATACAGGTGTTAGAAAGACAGAGACTTTACTTAACTTGCTTAAAGCTATACAAATATTGGAGTGTAATTTATATATATTTTATCATTATTACCTATACCTAAAATTACAATGTCATTTACTGTCAATTTTTCATTGATAATGTCACAGTACTTTAATATTTCAGTACTAGTTGCTCCGGACAGGATTGATGCCGTGGGAATATAGATATCATTCCACTTGCCCTGCCTGGTATTTATAAGTGAAGCTGACAATCCCTTTAGTTGCTCATCCCCAATAATGTAAATAAATCTTTTTTCATTTTGCTTTTGTATATTACTGCCATCTATCGGTGTGTCGATAATACTGTTAGAGTGAGAGTTTTTATCGATTTGTTGTTCTTGTTGATTAATATTATTTGTTTCTGAGGTAAATGGCGCTGATGTACTAACATGTTTAGTTGATTCTCTTTATGGCGAATTATATTTTCCTCAGTTTGAGAAAAATCTAACTTCATTTTCGTAAAACTTTTTTCCCTTTTTTTAGTACTTTTTTTCGTCGTGGATTTGCATATATAAGTTAACTGTTTAATTTTTAATTCATATTCGGAAATTCGTTTAGTTAGCATCTGATTTTCCGATAGTAAATTTTCAATTTCATTTCTGCTATTTCAGTTTTGTTCTAATTTGTGAGTTTGCTCTTTTAATTCTTCAATTTTATAATTTGGATTTCTTTTTATTTCTGTATAGCTTCTATTTAAGGTATTAATTGGGGTAGAAGTCAAGGACGAGTAATCATCTTCTGTTTCTTCATCTGATAGTTCTTTAAAAGAGTTAGCCGTATGAACATTAAATTTATATTTATTGCGTTGGGTAACATAATCCTGATGCTCTGGCGATATGGTCGTGGATCTTGGGGATATTTGTTTATTACATAAAGGCGAAAGGCATGCGTGACATTTATAATTTTTCTTTCTGTCATGCGTCATTAAAACAAAACGTTGATACGAGACACTAGTGCAATCTAAATGATAATATTTTTCACAAAGTTCACAAATTAGAAAATCTTTTTTAGTTATTTCCTTGCCGCACTTTTTACAGTTTAGCGTCATCTTGTGGAGGATATCAGAAACTGTGTTATGGTCGTGCGTTAAATAAGATACCTATACAACTTCCCAAGGATCAAAGTTCAATGTGCATTTGAATATAAACGAACGTTTGTTTTGATTTATGAAATTGAAATTTACATAAAATATCCTTACTGCTCACTTTATATGTTTGTAATATGATAAGATTATTACGATATTGTCCAAGTAATAAAAGTATTATACTTTTATTAAGATATAGTAAAGTTTTAAGCTTACGTAACGTTATATCTTATTCCTTTTATAATTATCTAGTTCTTCATCATAAAACACTTGAATAACACTGTCACAATAAAACCGCACTTTTTTTTATCGATATAAATAAACTTTTTGGATATTTCGCTAAATAAACATTTTATTTTGATTTTTAAATAGAGAGCTGTGTTTACATGTCACGAGCGACATCTGTCCAGTCAAGCCTCTGAGTTTTTATCGAAAGTGCTCATACGGCCTTTAGTGCTTTTGCCAACAATTTTTTTGTACAATATTGTAGTAGGTTTTCTTTTAGTATTGAACGTAATCGCAGAAGCTGAACACCTAGTTTGATAGCCGCGTCGCAGAGAATAATTTACTCTTTTACCCCCAACTAACTTGGCCACAACGCTGTGAAAACATTCTACGATGTTGACATGAACAAGACTTCTTGAATGGCCAGCAATACTATTTATAATAAAACATATTTTCTGAAACTTGTGAAAAAATCCGCCGGTACTGATTCAGTTTCAGTTTGACGACGATTACAGAAATGGTTTTTTACAGTTGGTGTGGTTCCCGAAGGCATGTAAATTTACAGTTTGAATGTCCTTAAAAAGCTTGTTAGTGCAAAACTCTAAAGTCTCTGTAGAATCATGATATTTTTTAATATCATCATGTAAAATGTCATCTTGTTGAAGCTGAGAACAAAATAATTATCATGTAATACATTGCTAAATTCATATAAAAAAACTTCCGTATATAATATTATCTTGCTTATTTTTTACTGACCCTATAGGATAGGATGTCTCGAATTTTATGGGTTCTCAAACTTGTCGGTTTCCTCAATACGTTTTTGTTTACCAAAAACGAATGGTTATCAATGCGCAATGGGGACCTGGAGTCAAATTTCAATTTAACAACATTAAAAATAGACTGGCACTGAAAATAGACTTGTAAAAGTAGCTACCGTAAAATCCGGCGACGAAGTTTCCTCATCAACTGCCATACCGAACTGCAAAATGCTGTTTCTGCAATAGTCGTAGATGAATGCATTAGCAGTTGACGGATCTTTGCCCAGATTTTCTGAATGGGATTTCCGCTGATTTCTCAACTGCCTAAAATTATAAAGTTACATTAGAAATATTATCGCAACAGTCACTCTCAACAAAAGAGTACAATAAAAGCATTTTCAGAAAAGGTAAGTAAAATCATCACAGACAGCTAAGTAAGTGCGAGCACTTTTAAATGAGTACAAACACGATGGTTCTACTTGGTGCCGTCACTAAGATCGCGTACCCACCTTCGGACTACTTCGGAGTGTAGTATCAGGTAAGTGAAATCATCGCAGGCAGCTAGGTGCCTGTGAGCTTTTCAAATGAGTACAAACACGATGGTTCTACATGGTTCCGTCACTGAAATCCCGTACCCAACCTCGGACTACTTCGAAGTGCAGCATCAGATAAGTGAAATCATCTCAGACAGCTAGGTAACTGCGAGCCCTTTCAAATAAGTACAAACACGATGGTTCTACTCTACGTGGTTCCGTCACTGAGATTCTATACCCACCTTCGGACTATTTCGGAGTGCAGCATCAGGTAAGTGAAATCATCACAGACAGCTAGGTAGCTGCGAGCCCTTTCAAATGAGTACAAACACGATGGTTCTACGTGGTTCCGTCACTGAGATCCTGTACCCACCTTCGGACTACTTCGGAGTGCAGCATCAGGTAAGTGAAATCATCACAGACAGCTAGGTAACTGCGAGCCCTTTCAAATGAGTACAAACACGATGGTTTTACTCTACGTGGTTCCGTCACTAAGATCCTGTACCCACCTTCGGACTACTTCGGAGTGCAGCATCAGGTAAGTGAAATCATCACAGACAGCTGGGTAGCTGCGAGCCCTTTCAAATGATTACAAACACGATGGTTCTACCTGGTTTCGTCACTGAGATCCTGTACCCACTTTCGGAGTGCAGGACTGTAGCATCAGACCAGCCAAAAATGGTCACGTTCATATTATTTTATATTTTTCACTATACGTTTTTGTAGTACCAAGCTTATTTGCGGCTCAAGAAATTCTCCGCCTATACAATAGAAGGGAACACGACAGTTTTCGGAACGCTGCCATACACTGTATAAGTATTTACGCAAAAGAAAATAAATCAAGAATAATTTATTTACCAATAATTTTGAAGAGCTAGGCCACGCTTCACTTATGACTTGCTTTTGTATTTCGGCATTGTCAAACTTAGTCTATTCTATGATACGATTAAGTATATACAAAACTAAATCTAAAAACAATTTTATTTACATTAATCAACTTAATTCCTAATTTTTATCGACTATTACTAATGTACGTTTTACTTACAACAAATCTGTTTTTATAAATTTGAAATATTACGAACTTTTTAATATTTCTTTTTTTTTCAGAAAATAACGCGCGCACGGTCCACCCGTCGGAAGAGTCGAAGACACTGGTGAATATCCGTAACGGGCCATAGCGAGGGAGCTTCGGGGGGCGGAAAGGGGCCGAATTATGTTTTAATATACTTTATAAAATATATTTAACAAAATACAATAAAAACAATACATCTTTTTTATTATGACTTAACAAATATTTTAATATAAATTTAATCTGTTGAGCCGTTCTTGAGGAAAAAATACAAAATAGGTTTAAAACAGCCTTTGTATTTGATTTTTTTTTTTGTAATAATGGTCAAATATTCAAAAAATTTAAACAATACAAATAAATTGTGACGATCTAAACTATAAAATATAATGTTTTTGTAGCAAATAAACAAAAGGATTCGGCTATAACTTTTTGTAAACCTGGACGTTTTTCACGATTTGAGCAATGTAATTGTAAGAGCCTTAATATCAGCTAATAAATCCATATCATGTAAAGAACGTAAAGATATTGTGAGCCTCTCTGTTGAGCGAACTGTAGAAATGGTATATGTTGAGCTTGAGCAACTCATTGTTGTCAGTGTTTACAGACCCCCATGTTTGAGGTATGATACCTTTGAAAAAATTATGGAAGAAGTTTTAGTTAAGCTTAACAGAATAAATCTCTTGTAGTATGCGGAGACTTTAATATCAATCTCCATGAAACTTCTTCCATCAGTATTAAATTTTGCTCATTGTTTAAATCATACAATCTTGATAATTTATTCTTTGAAGCTACACGTATTGCAGGGTGTAGTGCAACTTGTATTGATAATATTTTTACAGATCTTGTACCAATCAAGAAATTCATAATTCAAAAACTGAGTTCAGATCACTATGGACAACTGGTTTCATTACCATATATGCACAAAAAACAGGAAATTGAGAAAATTGTATTTGTTCCGATTAATGCAAAACGCCTGTAGAGATTTAGAAGTATGTAATATGGTAAAAAAACCTCCCATCGCTTTCTTACAAGAACAATTCAGACTATTTATATGGAGTATTATTTACCCTTATAAGCAATGAATTTAATAAGACATTTACTTCTAAAACATTCTCCAGTAACAGTCGCAAGGCATTTAATGAGTGGGCGAGAGTAGGAATTCATAAGAGCAGACGAAGATTATATGAACTTTACCTTGAAAGATCATACAATATTTCCGATACTTCTAGAGAATATGTCAAAAATTATTCTAAAATGTTTAAAAGAGTGTGCTCCACAGCCAAATATCTACATATTAGCAACAAAATTAAGACCGCTAAAAATAAAATTAAAATGACGTGGAGTATAATTAATAGCAAAACCGGTAAAGACAAACTACGTAACACAAATTATCAATTGAAAATTAATAATGAATTGACTAGATCTAATCAAGAAGTCGCAACGGTGTTTGAGAAATATTTCACTGATATACATATTTTGACAACAAAGTCATTGAATACTTCTCCAACTGTCGCCGATTCATTACTCAAATAGAATGTTAATACCTGTTTAATAGTATTTAGATTTGAAAAAGTATTACCGCAAGATATTGTAAAATATTTCAAAATACTTGATGTAAAGAAAACCGCAGATTTATGGGGGATTTTCGTTACAGTTATTGCGTCCATAATAGATTTAATTGCACCTCATATTGCTATTGTTTTTAATACTAGTATCAAATCTGGTGTGTTTCCTGATTTAATGTAACATAGTAAAGTAATACCTTTATTTAAATCTGGTAGTATATTGGACACCGCTAATTTTAGACCTATTTCCGTACTACAAGCTCTCAGTAAAATTTTTGAAAAGATAATCTTAGATCAATTGTTAATTTTTTTTAAATAAAAATAAATTACTCCATAAAAATCAATTTGGTTTCACAAGGGGTCGCTCGCACACTGACGCAGGTGTCGAGCTTATGAAATATATTTTTAATGCTGGGAGAGTTCACAAGATGCCTTAGGTATTTTTTGTGACCTTTCCAAGGCTTTCGATTGTGTTCATCATGAGATATTAATCAGGAAACTACAACATTACGGTGTCAAAAATATTTCGCTTAGACTTATTATTTCATACTTAAATAACAGAACTCAAAAAGTCGTTATCAATGGTAAAGGTTCCTCCGGATCAGTAGTATTAATGGGCGTTCCTCAGAGCTCGATTCTTGGCCCATTCCTGTTCTTACTATATATTAATGACTTACCTTATCTTGAAGGGGACAATCACTATATAGTATTATTTGCTGATGAAGCTTCTTTAATTTTCAAACTCAAACGACAGTTAGTTAATATTGATAATGTAAATAATGCTCTATCGAAATCAGTACATTGGTTTAACGCCAACAATTTGCTCTTAAACGGCAATAAGACAAAATGTATTAAATTTCCAATACCTAATGATAACATTCAAATACCAATGTGCTCTTAAATGGGGAGGAGTCGAGTCTTGTGGATACCACTGTTTTTCTTGGTATTAATATTGATGAAGCATCAATGAGGCCCCATATATCTAAATAAGCGAGCAGGCTTAGTTCAGCAGCATATGCTGTAAGAAAGATTAGAAGTCTCACCAATGTTGAGACAGCTAGATAAGTTTATTTCAGTTACTTTCATAGCGTGATGTCCTAATGCAATTTTGCTATGGGTAATGCGACTAACATCGAAGCTATGTTTGTTTTGCAAAAGAGAGCAGTACGGGTGATTTATAACTTAAATTGTAATGAGTCCTTAGAGAAAAATATAGAAATAAACATATTAACTTTGGCATCGCAATATATTTATGAAAATGTAATATGTACATAAAACATAAATAAAGATGTTCATACTTTAAACACTAGAAACAAACATAAGCTTGTAATACCAGTTACTAGACTCCACAGAATTAGTAATTCATTTATGGGGCAATGTATGCGCTTTTACAACAAAATCCCAGAAAATGTACAAAATTTGTCAATAAATATGTTCGCGACGGCCAAATAGTGTTAAGAAACGAAGTGATTAAAGACAATATTAAAAGTGAAATTACTGACAATACTAAGTGAAAAGTGTATTAATATAGTTTTACCACATATTTATAACCTTAATATGTTAGTATAGAAAATCGAATTTGATAATAGTTGAGAAAATATCTCTTATTATATACAAAGAAAAGTCGACCAATCAGAGCGCGACGTATTGTAGAACTTTCTAGAAGTTTTTAATTAACTGCGTAATAGTTGATCCCGAAAATGATGGATATAATTTTTATGTTCTGAAAGAATTATAAATATAATATTGAATTAGATTAAAATTTATAAACTAAGGAAGTAAAAGAATATTTAGCGTAATTTAACTTATTTCCTTTTTATAATGAAATTAAAGAATATTATTAAATCCCAAATATTATTAAAATTCGGGACATTTTGTTTAATAACTTTTTATAATGTTAATATACGAGGGTGGATTGAAAAGTACTCGGCCTAACACAGATCCATTCAATTCTAAAAATCAAATCTACCCACATTATTTAGTTCAGTTCAGACTAGTTCATTGTGTGAAGTTCGAAACGTGTGCGATAATTAGATGTGATTTTATAAATTTATTAACAAAGTAATCGGACATAATTTCCGCGAATGGAGCAAATCGAGGAGCGTGCCGTCATTAAGTACCTCCATAAGAAGGGGCTATCATCAAAAGCCATCCATGATGACATGGTCAGTACATTAGGCGATTGTGCTCTGTCATATTCATCCGTCAAAAATGGATAGCAGAATTTAAGCGTGGTAGAGAGGTGTGAAGATGAACCCGCTCTGAAGGCCTTCGACGTCAACTACTGACGAAAATTTTAAAAAGTACTTGATTTAATAATGGAGACCGCAGATTAAAATTAGAGAGATAGCCGAGATTATAGGCATCTCTTATGAACGAACTCAAAACATCATTGTCAACGAGTTGGTTTCCACAAGGTGTCTGCGAGATGGGTTCCGCGACTGCTTTCAGTTGAACAAAAAGGACGCGATTGACTATTTCACGCGACTGTTTGGAGTTATTTGAAGCCGATGCAGATGATTTTTGAATCGTTTTGTTACTATGGACGAAACATGGGTTCATTACTGTACACCGGAAACAAAACAACAATCAAAACAGTGGAGAAGACCTGGTTCACCACCCCTAAAAGGCTAAGTCGATTTTGTCGGCAAATAAGGTGATGGCTTCAGTATTCTGGGACTCGAAAGGTGTGATTATGATTGATTATCTTGAAAGGGGTCAGACTATAAACTCTGATTACTACTGCACCTTACTACGTCGTTTACGAGAGGAAATAAAAGAAAACGTCGAGGAATGCTCAGAAGAAAGTCCTGTTTCATCAAGATAACGCCCGTGTTCACACGTCAGTACAGTCAATGGCTGAAATTCACAACTGTGGCTTTGAACTGTTACCGCATCCGCCGTATTCACCTGATCTGGCACCATCAGACTTCTTTCTGTTCCCTAACCTAAAAAAGCACTTGGGAGGTCAAAGATTTTCGACAAACGACGAGGTCAAAGCAGCTGTAGACGCATATTTTGACTCTAAGGAAGAATCATTTTTTTTCAACGGTCTAAATGCTTGGAAGGGGAGGTGGCAAAAGTGTATTGAACTTGATGGTGATTATGTAGAAAAATAAAAATATAACTGATTTAGTATGTGTTTATTTTCTTGGTTAGGCCGAGTACTTTTCAATCCACCCTCGTATTAAGAAACCTTTATGGTATACTAATAAAGGACTAAATTGCAGATTTATTAATATATAGTACATTAATATATAGTACGATATTAACCACGAAAAATAAATAGCATGTAAGGTGTTTTGAACTATTTGTGTTAGGATAAAAAGAAACACTGTATTGTCACTGCATTTTTATTGTTTATTATTGTAAAATAATCATATTCTTAAAGCAGTCTATTATAAGTATCACAGGCCGCGAGGTGCAGTGCCAGGACATTCTTTTAATATGTGTTGATTGATTAGCATGTTTACGTCCAACCACAATTGAAGCTAAAATGTAAAATTCTCGAGTAGCAGTCTGTACCGAGTCTCAGTGTGGCGGCTACCTCTAGATGGAGTGACGACCTGTAAGACATTCAAAAGTCGATGGATGCAGGTGGCCAATGGAGCAGTGGATTTGTGTAGGCTGTAATGATGAAGAAGTTTTAAACTAGTTGTGTATGGATACGGCTCGACTGGGGTAGAACACGCTCTCACGGAAAACGCTACCAGCGTAAAATAGTAGCAATGCTCCTGTGTTTCGTATGGTGAGTGTAGAGAACCAGAGTCCTTTTTACTGGAAACGAAGCACTCCATCTAGTCCTCAGGGTGACAATGCATCTGCATTTTGATTCTTAAACGAGGATAAATGTAGATGTCTATGAGCCACAGCATCTACTTACCATCAGGTGGACCGTGCCTCGTTTGTCACACTTTTATTCTATAAAAAAACAAGGAGATAATATTGAAAGAGATACGAAAAGGTACCAGAGCATCTATTCAACTTGCTCGGCGTTTATTTATAAATTAGGCGCTTTATTTATAATAAGGCATAATAGAAACAGGTCAAGGCAACAATAATTACAAGTTTTATTGATTATTATTCGTCATCATTACAACAATCCACTGCACATAGGTCTTCCCTAAATTAAATATCATCATCATCATCATTACAGCCCTCACAAGTCCACTGAACATAGGCCTCCCCAAGGAATGCCACAAAGCACGGTCCTGAGCCACCTGCATCCATCGACTTCCTGCATGTCTTACCAGGTCGTCACCCATCTAGTGGGGACGCCCCACACTTCGTCCGCCGGTATGAGGCCGCCACTCGAGAACCTTTTTCCCCATCGGTTGTCGGTTCTTCGAGCTATATGGCGGCCCATTGCCACTTCAGCTTACTAACCTTTGGGCTATGTCGGTTACTCTGGTTCTACTGCGGATATCCTCATTTCGAAGTTTATCACGCAGAGAAACCTCATAGCCTCCATAGCTCGCTGAGCGACCTTGAGCTTCCTCATACGGCCAGCAGTGAAGGACCACGTCTCAGTTCCATATGTCATCACTGGCAACACGCACTGGTTGTACAACTTAGTTTTGAGGTTTGAGGTATGCCTGACGAGAAGATGGGTCGTAATCTCCTCGAACGCTGCCCAGCCGAGTTGAATCCGTCGATTGACCTCTCGGTCGAAGTTGGACTTACCTAGTCGGAATATTTGTCCCAGGTAGAGTACTCTGTCAACAACTCGAGCTTAGTGCTCCCAACAACTACCGGCATAGGTGTGACATGGACATTAAACATGATCTTTGTTTTGTCCATGTTCATCTTAAGACCCATCCGTTGGGAGGCACTATTGAGGTCATTGAGCATACTGCTTAGGTCCTCCAGCGATTCTGCCATGACTATATCGTCGGCAAATCGAAGGTGAGTGATGTACTCGCCATTGATGTTAATACCGTATCCTTTCCAGTCCAGAAGCTTGAAAACGTCTTCCAATGCAGCGGTGAAGAGTTTCGGGATATAACATCACCCCGTCTTACACCTCTCTGCAGTTGGATAGGTTTCGTACTCTGGTTCTGTACTCGGATAGCCATCGTAGCCCTACTGTACAAGCTTCAGCACTTCGATATACCGACAGTCAACTTGGCACCGCTGAAGGGATTGCAGCACCGCCCAAATTTCGACGGAATCAGGTTTTCATAGTCCACATATGCCAGACATAGTGGCAAATTGTACCTTTCGGACTTCTGTACAATTTGCCGAATGGTATGTATGTGGTCTATGGTGCTAAAGCCTTTCGAAACCGGCTTGTTCGGGAGGAAGTCGTCGAGTCTGCGTGCGAGACGATTCGTAATGACTCTCGAAAACAGCACGTAGACGCGGCTCAGAAGGGAATCGGTCTGTAGTTCTTCAAGAGAGCGTTGTCGCCTTCTTGAAGAACAAGACCACCGCACTTGCTCCACGCCTGGTGTAATGCCACCATGGAGGACGAAATTAAAGAGCTTCTGAAGGACTCTGGCACCGGTTTTCCACCCGCTTTCAGAAGCTCCGCTGTAATTCCATCTCGCCTGGGGCCTTGCCGTTTTAAGGTGCTGAGAGCCATTCTAATCTCGCTCAGACTGACGTCCGGATATCATCGGAATAGTGTCGAAAAATTAAATATATAATGTAAAATATTGTATAGCCCTTCCGTCAACTGCCATCGCGTTTCGTCCTGTATGGTGTCGTAAAGTCGTAACAGAGTAAAATAAAGATACCAGGAGATAAGCACAACATCTCCTATAGAATACCACAAAGCTTTGTTGCCACAAGCAGCAACTGCAACTAATATATAGTAATGATGCATATTTATTTTACTATATAAATATGCATCATTACTACTTGTGTATAAATTATTCCAATCATTGTGAGGTTCATTTAAGTGGTATTCACAAATACGAGCGCACAGTGGCACATAAAATGAGTTATCAATCAGCAATCTCTCTTTTAGGTTAGTAGTTCTTTTTAGTTTAAGTATTAAGAATCTAGATAAATTATTACATAACTTAAAAATACAGTGACGGGAAGTAGAAGCAGCACGCTTATAACTAGCCACAGAATAGAATAGAATCATTTTTATTCAATATAGATTACAATACATAATACTTATTAAAAGTCATTTTTTACTTTTACCACTGGTTCGCAAAAAAACCTCTGTCCTGGGAAGAACCAGCAAGAAACCCAGCGAGACTTTAAAAAAAAAAGCACATTTTACAATATAATATTATATACAATTGTTTTCAAAACATTTAGAAACTGCATGGTAGTGATCACCTCATTCCCAGGGGTTATTATCAGTCATTTACTCTCTAGTAGTATAATAACCCTTACTAGACAATTTTTGCTTAAGAAATAATTTAAACCTTTGATAGAAAAGGTCTATATTATTATAGTAATGATGGTTATTTTACTATATAAATATGCATCATTACTACTTGTGTATAAATTATTCCAATCATTGTGAGGTTCATTTAAGTGGTATTCACAAATACGAGCGCACAGTGGCACATAAAATGAGTTATCAATCAGCAATCTCTTTAGGTTAGTAGTTCTTTTAGTTTAAGTATTAAGAATCTAGATAAATTATTACAACTTAAAAATACAGTGACGGGAAGTAGAAGCAGCACGCTTATAACTAGCCACAGAATAGAATAGAATCATTTTTATTCAATATAGATTACAATACACATTTAAAGTCATTTTTTACTTTTACCACTGGTTCGCAAAACCTCTGTCCTGGGAAGAACCAGCAAGAAACCCAGCGAGACTTTAAAAAAAACATTTTACAATATAATATTATATACAATTGTTTTCAAACATTTAGAAACTGCATGGTAGTGATCACTCATTCCAGGGGTTATTATCAGTCATTTACTCTAGTAGTATAATAACCCTTACTAGACAATTTTGCTTAAGAAATAATTTAAACCTTTGATAGAAAAGGTCTGCATATTATAGTAATTGTTGATGCTGCCTGGAAATGGCAGGAGTTGTTAGGCATAAGGGGTGGTTAGGCATGTTACCGATGTCTTCAATATTCATGGATTGTAATTCCATATCCCTTTTATCATTTGTGTCTCCACAGTTGTAGGCTCTCAATGACAAGATTGCAGACTCATTCTAAATGATCCACCTGAAAAGTGTTTTTCATCAACTACGGTTAGTACAGAACAGTTAGAACAGACTATAGTTTTACAGTGTCTACCACCTGAATAATAATATTTTATTTATTTCAATCTTTATTACTAATAAACAGTCGTAATGCCTTAAATTATATATAAATAGCATGTACTGTTTCCTTCATTATACTTTTGTAAACCAGATTCCACTAAGGTAAAAAAGAAATGAAAATACATCAAATCAGAAAGGTATACAAGGAAGTAGTTATTTAGAATTATAACATTATTTGACTAAGTACAAGTTCTTAGACGTTTTATTTACACTTATTTCATTTAAGGTAAAATATTACTTGTATTAAGTAAAGGCATACAAATATAAAGGTAAGGAAGAAGTAGCATCTATCTAATAACAACTAAAGAAAAAACTCTGTGGTTATCGAACATCTCCCTATAAGGCAATCTGTGAGATCTATGTTCAGCAGACTTTTGATAGGCTGTAAAGTTAAAGATAACCCAGAGAATAAATTGTTTGAGAGGTAATACACAAACATCAATCTGTGTGCAAAGCGATTATGCTAACTCCTCCGGGCTTCTATTTCAGGCAGGAGATCACTACAGACTGTTAAAGTAAAAAGTAAGTACCTGTGATGGTATCCACTGCAAAATAACATCTTTTCTGTTGAATTAATTGGCACAGCCTGTGTGTGAGCTCTAAAAATTGAAGATCCACATGGAATACAACTTCTAATGGAATCAGCAGCCAATACTTTCTTGTATTCTTAGGCAGTTACAACAAACTGCATCAAGTAGGTGTAACTGAAAAATTGGGAATGCAAATAAAATAAAGTAAAGAAATATTAAATTCAGAAAGAATGTACATTACCTACAATCAACAAAATAAAAAATAAAAATAATGTAAACAAAATTCTTGGCTTCCCTGATGAGTTTAAATATAATAAACATAAATAGTAGATGTATTTAATCAAATATTAACACTAATATGTATTCTAATAACATCCATCTATATTTATGTTATCTATATCTATAATATTAAATTCAGAAGGAATGTGTACATTCCTTCTGAATTTAGCAATCTTCTATTAACAACTACCAATAAAAACTGTGGTTGCTGACTTGTCTACTAAGCATGGCAACTATAGCAAGTATCCTCCTTTGAGGAAATCTGAGGAAGGTCTATGTTCAGCAATAGGCTTTTGATAGGATGTAACGGTTGTGGATATAGTTACTTGACAGACACTTTTAACATAGATTTGTATATATTTTGTGTGATTTTATTTTACCTATTAATTAAATTAGATTTTACCAATAACATAACACTTCAATACTTTGACACTTTTAACCTTTAAACATACTAATAAGAATTGTGTTTGTCATTTGTTTTATAATTCAACATAAATTATAGATTTTCCAAAATTCTAGAGCGTAAACTTGTATTATACACTCACATACTTTTAATTAAACTCGTCAGTTTCATTTTCGAATGTCATTGTGAATTAAATACAATGTGGAATATTTGGCTAACCTGTATAATATAATCCAACACTTGTTGCATTGATTAGACATTGACATATGAATTTGTTAGTAATATGAAGGATATTTATTAGTATTTTACAAACTTAAAATAATTAAGTACTAAAACATGTATAGATCGTTATGTCTGTAGTGGGTCGTTTATTATTATTTAAAAATCGTACCATATCTCAATATTCAGTAAAAATAAAATAAATGTATACATTATAAACGAAAATTAGTAGTTTTCGTTTCCGTAGTATAATATTTTGGACTAGAACTCTGAGTGACAAAAATAAGATATATTTCACATAAAAGTTTGAAACTTTAAATCAATTGTAGGTTTTGTACAGTTGAATTCTTCGCATTCCATAAGATAAGATACTCACCTCTTGAGAACCACAACATAAAAGTTGTGCACATCTGCTCCTGTCTCGGCTAATTATTGTCTTCGCACAGTGCGTTGAAATCCACAAATATTATTTAATTGTTTTCAGTGTATGCTGATCTTCCAGATGCAATAAGGATAAAAAACAGCAACATGACGAATGTCAATGCCGTAGAATAATACCCGCCGGCACAGACATAGATATGATGCTTATATTATGATAATATGGCCGTCGGTTATTACCCAGCACGGAAATCAATGACAAAATAGCGTTTCGTTCCACGGTGTCTTTGAACCATGTTATATGATATAGCTAACACTTTTAAAAATAGGATAAAATCTCAGTGGTATCCTTTTTAAAATATAATATACAAATAAGTATAAATATAATATGTATATAATAAGTTATTGTAAAAAATTTTTCTTTTAATAGAAACTGCAAAATGATTCATTACACGCATTTTTTCCCATATTACATTAACCAGAACACGGAATATCAAAACCACTCATTTTTTTTAGATTTCTTGATTCCGTTTAGATATTCATAAAATCTATAGGCCATCTATTATAATAAATTGGTAACTTTTTTTTGTATGTAATACCATTAAGGGTCGTTAAAATTTCTAGTGGGCCAAAGACTCCTTTATAAATTCATTTAGCTGGTACATTTGAGTTTTGAAAAAAGTCACTTCATTTGTTTTCTCCTCATTATTTTTTTCTTTGGCGTCGCTTATTACCGCACAATAGAAAACATGAAATATCGGTATATTTACGAGTACGAGTTCTACCGTGGCACCAGTGCCGCAGAAACAGCTCGCTCGAAGGATTAATGATGTGTACGGCGCTGGTGTCGCAAAAGAAAGCACGGTACGTTTTTGGTTTCAACGTTTTCGTTCTGGAAATTTCGACCTTCAGAACCAACCCCGTGGACGGCCGGAGACCAAAGTGGAAAAATGAAGAATTAAGGGCTATTGTGGAAGCGGATCCATCACAAAGCACTTCAGAGATAGCTGCAGGCTTCGGGGTAAGTGATAAAACTATATTAATCCACTTGAAGCAAATCGGGTAAGTAAAAAAACTTGAACGATGGGTACCTCATAAATTGAGTGAATCGAACTTGCAAACACACGTCGACTGCTGTTACTTTGCTCAACCGACACAATAATGAAGATATTTTAAATCTAATCATTACGTGTGATGAAAAGTGGATACTGTACGATAATCGGAAGCGCTAGTCGCAATGGCTGAACCCTGGAGACCCAGCCAAATCCTGCCCTAAACGAAAATTGACTCAGAGAAAAAGTTACTTGTGAGTTTTTTCCGGAATTTGGACAACTTCTTACAAGGAAAAAAATTCAACTCCGATGCGGCAGTCCAAACCGCATTCAAATATTGATTCTCGCCCCATGGTTTTTTTAGTAAAGGGATCAATAAACTACCTATGAGATGGCAAAAGTGCATAGATAACAACGGTGCATACTTTGATTAATTAAATATATTTTACAAAAAAATATTGACTTTATATTCCTCCCGTACAAAACGCCAATTTCATATGTAAGGACCTAATATAATAAGCCGTTGGCGGATGATATTACAGACCAGTGACGGGAGCAGCGTCAAAGGTGCGAGACGTGGTGTTCCTATTGCTACTATTCTTTTTTATTTATTCTTTAATCTAGTGCCAGAATTGCCAATCCGTCTAACAACTATCGAGAGAGACCCATGTCCAGTTTTGGACTTTTAGGGGCTGATAAAGAGTCGGTCGATTTTTTTAAGGATATACTTTCACTTTGACCACTTGCAAGGTTATTAGGGCATTAAATAAAAATTCAGGTTAACATAAAAAGTTTATTTAATAAAACTCGACATTAATATTACTTTTCTATGTATAATAATAAAACTTAAGTACTTTATAATTATAATATTATTTCTATGCACAATAGTATGAATTATAAATACTTTTAAATCATTTAGATACATAATAATAAAACCTTGACAGCATCAATGACACTTAATTTTTTTTAAATATTCAAAATAATGGATCCAATTTTTTGTGGTAATTAATACAACACAAATAACGGTAAAGTATATTGTTTTAAGAATTACATAGTAAAACATAGTAACAATTTTAGGTATATATTAAGCAAAATACACATAATTTTGATAGGTAGAATACAACATTCTGTTTCCAGCTAAAACTTTAGTTATACGTAAATGTAATCAAATATTGGTGACTGTTGCATCTTATAATGGCACGTTTTAAACTATGTTATTATTGGCAATCCACTCCGGCCGATAGCGTTAATCATTTACGTACATAAATGTGCACGACAGCATCAATGGTAGCCGTGCAGGCAACAGCACAAGTAGTGGGGGCTCGACCACTTCACTCTTCCCTGATTACATTTCATCATATTTCGTATGAAACTTGGTAATTTAATATTATGATTACAGAAAATATGGCAAGATTAAGAAACCGCCTATGGTGAGGCTAGGAAGCAGTATCGGTACTGTGCTATTCACCGGGGATCCACCAGATATTATACGGACACTGGAGCAGTGTTTCGCCGCCCGGAAGTTATAATAGATCGTGCTTTAGAAGATTTAAGACGCCTTCCGCGACCACGTGATGCCTGCGTCCAACGAGCGCACAGCAACGCCGCGGAACATAGCAACGGTGAAACCCCGCCGCGCAAATATAAGAAGGCATCGGGCCGCTGGTCGTTTTTTTTTTTAAATCATCCGCTAGCCCACCGCCTCGAGCGGTCGTGTTAAGTAGTTAGCGCTCGTCCCCGTACGTTGAGTGCCTCTGCTCTCGCGCCTCCGCTATCCTGCTCACGCTGCAGCGCAGTCGCCGGTGAGTTCGCTTGCCTTCACTTATTGTTCTTGCCCCCTGCCGCCTGGCAGGAGGTTTTGACCGCTTGTTTTGTTATTTAATTGTTACTGTTATTGTTATTTTATTATTGTTATTTTTCTGTTGATTGTATATTGTATTACTGTTTCGGAACGTCAAAGTCACTTGTTCTTTTCAGAACAAGCCCCGTTCTTTGAGAACAGGATCCCTCGCGTAATGTTTCTAGAACGTCGCTCCCAACATGTCCACTATAAAAAGCCCAGATCAGGGCCATCTCAGTCTGTTCGTCCTGAACATTGACGAGACGACTCTAGCGTTGATCCTCGCTGCTAACCCTGCCCTTCAGGCATGTACCCCTCCGGCCACCGCCGACGTGGCCACTTGGCTGCCCCGCAGACCGACCTCGCACGACTCAGACTCGATGGAGCACTGACTCCACTTCTGTTACGTCGTCCTCCGGAAGAGGACCGCTGCAAACACCGAATCTTCGTCTAGCAGCTGCTCCTCGGATTCCGATGGGACAGTTATGGACCAAACCCCTTCACACCGTGAAGTCTGCGCGGGCCCGAAACGCGCCGCGAAAACTGCCCCGTCCCGGCAGCCCCTGCCACCACCTCAGCAGCCCCCGGCTGCACTCACCCGCAGCTCCCACTGCTGCCTCCACCTCCGCAGCCCCTGCCGCTGCAGGCTCCTACTGCTGCTCAACCTCCCGCTTTCCAAGCCAGCAGCTCTGCGCCCCAACCCTGCTAAAAACAGGTCCCGCCCTCTGTCTTTCTCAGAGACAAGGCCCAATTCACCTGCCTTCCAAACCTGTTACGACACAGGTATAAATATGATCAGGCCACCAATCTAGGAGAAGCTATTAAAATTATCCCCTGAGACCATCGACGACTTCGCCGACTCACCAGGCCAGCCGAGTGTGTCCTATCACACGTACGCTCTCCCAGAAGAGCAGTCAGGCCGTAATCCGCGGTGTCCCATTTGAGCTCGCCAACGAGGACATCCTTGAGGACCTTAAGTACCAAGGCTTCCCCGTCGAAGCAGTGCATAAGATGCACAGCAGCAACTCGGCTAGATCCTCCAAGGCCGGGAGTGAGACGACTTTACTGCCGATTTAGGAGGGGACACCAGCGGGGCGCGGGCGACTGCTGGTGCCGGCGCGCGCTGGGAGCTGGAGGGAGGTGACACCTGCTTAGGTGTTCCACTGACTAAGGCAGGGAGGCCCCTTTGAGGGCCCTGTGCTCACTGCTTTGGGGTTGCTTACGACCCCCGGCGCCTTCCGCTTCAGTGGTTTGTTTGGCACCTGGTGGAAGTTCGCGGTGTGCCCTCCGCCCCGCATGAGGACCGCACGGAACTTTTCTTGTGTGGACCCTGGAGCCCCCGAGAGTGACATATACTGTACGTATGTCGAAGATTTTCTTGCCCTCTTCTGAGAGGTCAAGGATGACCAACACCAGATTGTATGGGGTGTTGGTGGTCTTGTTAACCATGCGGTGCACTTCTTGCACCGGCAGGCCTTGACTGATCAAATCCTCCTTAACGAAGGCTGTGTCGATTTCCTTAGGAATTCCGCGTATGACGCGGAGACGTTTTTCCTCCTCCAGGGGGTATGTATGATATGGGATATTTTTACCCCTGAGTAGGCTCGTAAGAGCGCGGATGTCGTCGACCGTATTGGCCGAGACTACGATGCCCCGTCCGGAGGGCTTGGCTTTTGAGAAGCCTATTTTCTTTTCAGCCATAATGCGGGATACGCAATCCCACTTGGCCATGTCCTGCATGATGACAGGGGCTTTTAGGGACCTGGTGGTTTGGAGGATTGACCCCCCTGAGTGGGGGGAGAAACGGAGGGGGCTGAGGCCGCCTTCTTTGCCGGCCTGGCAGAGTCCGCCTTCTTGGAGGACCGTCGCCTCTTACGTCCTTCGACGAGGGTGAATCCCTTATCTCCAGAGGAGGAAACTCCCTCTGGGCGCCTCTGAACCTCGGTGTCCTTCCTGGGAGGAGGCCGCTGAGTCAAGCACCCGCGCTCGAGGCCCTAGAGGGCGCTTCGGAGGATGCCCTAGAAGAGGGTTGGGAAGGGGTCGGAGAGGGAGGGGAATCGCCTTGCTCGCGCCGCTCCCAGAGCGGCGGGCAGGCCTGTCGCCTTGCCCCAGGAGTCTACTGGCGCTGTTGCGCCGGGTGCCCTTCAGTCTTCGCGATCCGGGGACAATCCCGGGAGAGGAGAGCTCCCCTGGTTTACTTCCGGAAAGCGCTCCGCAAAGCGGAGCACCTCCCTTGATTGTAACGCTGACGTATTAGTGCATCCTACTTAACAGAAAAGCTACTGAGACTACAAGACCCTAACCCTACGAAGGCAGAGGTTGCAAAGCGAAACCCGTAACGGATATCAGTTCCGTTAAGTCTTTGCACCAAAAAAAAACTAATAATTAAAATTTAAAGTCCGCCCAAAATGGGGAGAAATGAAATTAAAAACTGAATATAATACTTAAATATAATACTGTGTAAGTGTTAAGTGTAGTTGAGTAAGACTTACCAATAGTAACTGCGTGGGAAAACCGAAAATTTAGCTTTAATCACTTTTTGCTTAAAGGCTAAAAATAGAATAAACGAAATGATAGAAATTTAAAACTCTTTAAAAGCGCGCGACCTTGCCTGCGAACGTGAGACGCGAGGCCCACACGGGGCGCCTAACGGCCGCCTGACCCGACGGTGGCCGGCCTAACTCTACCCTATGTGGAGCGAATTACGGTCGACAATCGCCTAGCACGCGAGGAGGAAATTTAAAAGTATTAAAACCGGAATCTATTTATAGAATAACGCGACGCAAATGCCGAAATTCTCCACTGGCTAGCAGCTTTGAGTCCCGGGATGAGTTTATTCACTGATATTACACTATTAACGGACCGGAACGTAAGGACTGACCTTTCCTTTGCAATCTCAATTTTAAATTAAATTTAACTTAAACTTAAAATCGCAATTGAAAGATAGACTATCGGATTCGGATGCTAATCGAAGAGAGACGGGCCATGGAGGAATGGAAACCGCTACTTAAGGACTTCGCATTAACACAACGCAGCGAGTGGAAGTTCATCGCACCGGGTGCGCCCAACCAAGGAGGCGCATGGGAACGACTCGTGCGATCGATCAAAGCAGCACTAGAAGCAACTCTCCATCAAAAGAGCCCTAAAGAAGAAACATTAGTAACCTTATTGACAGAAGCCGAGCATACGGTCAACTCTCGTCCATTGACTCACGTGCCAGTCAGCATCGACGACCAAGAAGCCCTAACTCCCAATCACTTCCTTATGTTGGGACCATCAAGCTTGCCTGTCACCGCGACGTGCTCAACAGCAGATCGGCGAGCATGGAGAGCAGCACAAGGACTGGCCGACGAGTATTGGAGACGCTGGGTGCGGGAGTGCCTACCAACCATGGTCCCGCGAGGAGAATCACGGAACGCCCAGCAGCAAGAAATCAAGACCTCGTCGTAATCGTGGACGCCAACCTTCCCAGGAACGTATGGCCACGAGGAGTCGTCACCAAGACATTTCACGGACCGGACGGTGTGGTGCGGAACGTTGGAAGTTAGAACAAGAGGCGGAATCCTAAGAAGACCAGTAAGGAAGATTGCCGTCCTCCCGAAGGAAGGATAGGCTCGTGGACTACGCCGGGGAGGATGTTACGGACGGCGAAGGGAGCCGCCATCCTCATACCCCTTACGCCCCGCGCACCCCGCACACCGCCAACATCACGTGAGGTCGGAGATCAATGAGCCACGCAGCACAACGCGTGAGAACGCTCATGCTAAGGGACTTTGGGCTCTCCGGTTAGCAGCCGAATCCGATAGTCCAGCTCCTTGCGATTTTCCTTTCGTTTCGATTTATTTGAATTTAAAAATTTAATTAAATTAGATTAAAGTTACAAAGTTTAAAAAAGAAGGGTGCGGCCTTACGTTTCGTTTCGATTATCAGTGAAACTCAAGAATTTTTGACTCTGCGTGCTAGGCCGTTTGCGACCGTATTTCGCTCCACATAGGATAGGTTTAGGCCGGCCATCGTCGGGTCCGGCGGCCGTTAGGCGCCCCGTGTGGGCCTCGCGTTGCACGTTTGCAGACAAGGTCGCGCGCTTAAGAGTTTTTATATTTCATTCAATTCGTTAATTCTATTTTTAGCCTTTAAGCGGGAAGTGATTAAAGTTAAATTCCGGTATTCCCACGAAATTTTCATTGGTAAGTTTTACACAATAACATCTACCACATACACAATTATTATATTTAAATATGTATATATTGTTTTAATATCATTTCTCCCATTTGGGGGGACTTTAAATTGTAATTGTTAGTTTTGTTGGTGCAAAAGACGTAACGGGACTGGTGTTGCTACGGGTTTCGCACAACACCTGCCATCAGCAGGGTGTCAGGATCCTGTGTTTTCTAGTAGTTTGCCCTAAATGTGCTAAGATGTCAACGGTGCAGGATGTGCAAATGAACCCAGGGGCTCATGCTCTCCCACTCTCTCAGGATTATCCCCGGCTCGTGAGCGCGCGCGCAAGAAGGCATTGTCTCCAACCTCTCCCTCTCCGACCCTTCCCAGCCTCTTCTAGGCATCCGTGCGCCCTGGGGCCTCGAGCGCGGGTGTTCGGCGGCCTCCTCGGAAGAACCAGAGAGTGAGAGGCGCCAGAAGGTATCCTCTTCGGGAGACAGGGCTTCACTCGTCGAAGGACAACGACGGTCCTCCAAGAAGGCCTCAGCCTCGTTCCCCCACTCAGGGGTCAATCCTCCTAAGATGGTGAAACCGTCAAGGCTGCTTCGGGACCAAAAGGTCCCAAAAGCCCCCTGTCATCATAGGACAAGGCCAAGTGGGATCGCATATCGCGCATCATGGCTGACAAAAGATAGGCTTCTCAAGCAAAGCCCTCCGGACAGGGCATCGTCGTCTCGGCCAACACGATCGACGATTTCCGCGCTCTTACGAGCCTCCTCAGGTGTAAAAATATCCCATATCACACTGATTCCCTAGAGGAGGAAAAGCGTCTCCGCATAGTCATACGCGGAATTTCTAAGGAATTCGACACAGCCTTCGTAAAGGAGGATCTGTTAAGACAAGGCCTGCCGGTGCAAGAAGTTCACCGCATGGTAAACAAGACCACCACAACACCCCATACAATATGGTCATTCTTGACCTCTCAGAAGAGAACAAGAAAATTTTCGATATACGTAGCGTATGTCACCTCTCAGGGGTCAATAGAACCCCACAAAAAAGGTTCCCGGGCAGTGCCATGCCAGCTCTATGGACACTCAGCCCGGAACTGTTTCACCGTCCCAGGTGCGTTAAGTGCAGGGATACCACGGCACAAAGGAGTGCGACCGCGACGCTTCGACCCCCCGAGCTATGTGCTATGTGGGGCGGAGGGGCACACTGCAAACTTCCGCAAGTGCCCAAAAGCCCCCAAAGCGCAAAAGTAGAGGGGAAGGAGCGCCGGTGGTCGTAAGCAACCACCCAAGCAGAAGGGAGCACAGGGCCCTCAAAAGAAGGACGGCCCCCCTCCCCCTGCCTTCGTCCCGGCTCCGGCCCCTAAGCAGAGTGCTTGGGCGAAGCCGCTGAGCTTGGCCAGTGGAACACCTAAGCAGGTGTCCACTTCACCTACGGCGCGTGCGCGCGCCGGCACCAGCAGTCGCCCGCGCCCCGTGTAAGGAGTCCCCTCCCAAACCGGCTTTAAAGTCGTCCTCCCGGCCTTGGAGGATCTAGCCGAGGACTTCAATCTGGTCTGCGATTTCGTAGACAATTTCGACGTGAACGAGTTGCGCACCTTGGCGCACAAAATTAAGGAATGTGAAGTGATCGAGGCAATCAAGCACTTCAGGGCTAAATAAGCCTGAAGTGCTTGCTTACTCTTAACTTGGCTCTGTTTTATTCTATCTAAATGGATAACACAACAACATCTAGAATAAAACCTAGGTCGATAGCTGTATAATAGCTGTCTGATAGCTGTTAATGCGCGCGGCCTTAAAGATCAAATTGACGAAGTCCGAACCTTCCTCACTGATCATCAGATTGATATATTGCTAGTGCAAGAGACTTTTCTTAAGGGCACAGTTAGGAGGGACTCTTATATATTATAAGTCGTCCCTACATGTAGTTCCCATTGACACGCCTCAATTAACTGATTTAGAGGCCTCCGTTTGCAGAGTAGCCATGACCGGTCATAAAACGATTATGGTAGCCTCTGTATATTTCTCAACTAAGAAAAAGGTAATAAAGAGCGATTTCGAAGCACTGTTTAACCTCAGTAACTCGGTTAAATTAGCTGGCGACTTAAATAGTAAACATCAAGTCTGGACTAATAATAATAATGTTATTAACAATACTTAAGGTTATGACTTATTAGCTCTTAGTGATAGCCTAAAATTCGACATAATAGCTTTAACGGAGGACACTAGATATTCAACGAATCAGTGTCATAGCTCGACCAAAATCGACTTAGCACTCTTCAGGAACGTAACCTTAAGGTTACGCTCTATAAAAGTGGTGCATGAGTTAACATCGGACCACCGCCCGGTCCTAATGACGTTAGGACAGCCCAGCAGTGAGGTTCTTCCAACCTAAACTGTAACGGACTGGCATAGGTTCGAGGCTAACCTCGAAACTATGAATTCAGAATATTTAGATCAAGTGCCAGAAGTTATTGACACTAAAGAGGTGGTGGCCTTAGAAGCCATCTCTCATATCACCTCTCATATAAAGGTGGTTAGAATCGTTGCAGTCTATAGCTGGTAGGTCCTCGCTTACGAGTCTTAATTCGATGAAGCTGTCAAGGCCACAGGGCCAACAGCATACACTTTCAGAAAAAAAAAAAAGAGTCATTCGATTCCCAAGCGGCAGTGAATATACTTGAAAGAAAACTCAAGAAATAAATAATCTCTCATGTCCCTATTGTAATAGTGTAAATAGTTAGTTATACTGCCGCATTGTAAATAATCAATAAATAGTTTTTTCAATTATTGTCCCACTTTTTCTTTATCATACAGTCCGCTCAATTAAATAATAGAAGCTATCGAAGTAAAATAAAGTTAAAATCAGTCTCTTTCTACACGAAGTACACTTGCACTCAACATCACTCCACTGTCGAACTTGTCCCTTTAATTTATCTTTTCGATAGCAAAATAAGAGAAGAAATGTCTTTGCCCCCTCTTTCAGAGCAAGGGGAGTTGTTTGCTTTAGTGGCCTGTGTGGGGAATTTTATCATGGCAATGAAAATGATCACATTGGGAGATGGAGATCTTGTTCAGGGTGATAAAGAATATTCAAGGATAAATTTGATTTCAGAGCACAAGCCCAATATGAATATTCAGACAAGAGAATGGTTTGACAAGATTGAGGAGCATAGATATGGGAACACACCTACCTACGTGCTTTCTTCAGGTGGAATGCTGATGGGTATGATGAACGCAAGGTCCGCAAATTTGGGTCCTTTCCATACCCACAATGTGTATAGTATTGATCCAGGTAAGACTAATGTGGTGACCCTGCGTTCTTCAGATGATAGTTTGTCTATGTTTGTAGCAGGAATTTCTAAGGACATAGTAGAGGCTGTTGAAATGGACAGAAGATCGTTGAAGATTAACGTAAGCCCAAAAAAGACATGGTTTCTCAAAAGAGGATATGGAGAGTTTACCTCATGGTATTGTGACGGATATTTTCTATCTCAATATGGAGTGGAAACCACAACCTTAAGACCTCATGGAAAGAATCCTTATGACGATTGTCATTCAATCGCTAAAGGTACTGCAGTAGGTCTACATCAGATCGCAATCACATAGGAGCGGAGTGCAAATTGAGAATTTGAAAGGGACTGGTAAAGTCTACACTCACTGAAATAAAAGGAAAATCCGAATTTATATGTTGAGAGAGGGCACATTTCTCATTTTTGATTGCAAAATTTTACGCTGCACACGACTACAACGGATACATCGATAAACGATTTGGCGAACGAGGCGACGCTCGTTGATAGGTCAAACAGACTAACGAAATGAATAGTATTAACAGACTCTTCACTAACACTAAAAATAATGCTACATAGTAAAGTGAAAATTAGTAGTTTGATAACTACCTTTTTATTTAAAGAAGACTTCAGCCATCCTATGTCAAACACAAAAGATCTAAAATGAAATAAGATTAATAAAGATCTGGGTCTATACTTATAATTTACAAATTACCCCCCTCCCCCCTCCAATGGGATATGGCACCCCTGCGCAAAAAGGGACGAAACTGTCAAAAGAACTAGAGAGTGCAATAGAAAAAGGACAAAACCCCAATCCACATCATTGGGGTAAAGATAGAACAACAACATTGGACAGCAAGTGAAGAGGACTATTCTTTTGACCAAACCACTAGCAATTGGCATCCTGGAGAATACGACAAAATGGTCTGGGCTTTCTTAACAAGAAACCAAAGTATAATTGATGGAGTCGTCAATAAAATCATGGGGAAAATAATGTCTCAAAATTCAGATGTCCTAACGAAAGGAAGACAAACCTGGGACCCCATACTTGAAAGAAGTGTTCATAGTTCAACCGCTTATAACAGAATGTCGAAACTTTACAAGGATAACCTGGGAGTAGTGTGTTAAAAAATCTAGAGTGGGATACAATGCTTCGTCAAGTGTATGAGCAAAAATGAATTAACAGTTTCAGTGATGACCTATAAAGTGAGAAAAAGAAAGTATAATAGCTCGGAGAAAATTTACATGGAGGTTGATATTAAAACACCATTGGTTGAAAGGAAAACAATGAAATGAAAGGAAAAAGTGTTTAAATACATGCTAGATTTAGCTCGACCTTTCTGCTCATGTATAAAACACGGAGCGTGGAAAGAAGAATAGGAGAGCAATAACAATTCTATACTTAGAATGTTCCTCACATAATAGAGTTTTCATCTAGAACTAGCAAAATACACACCTGGCTAAACGATGTCAATTGGAGGGACGAAGCGTAAGAAAATGTTACGGGCGTCGAGGGGCCGCCGCCCGCACACCCGCACACCGCCACGAACATCACGTGATGCCATCAACCAACGTTACCATAGTTCCAACCAAGTTAGCCGTAATCAAGTTATTATTGGTAGGTTGGTAGTTTATGAAACAGTATACCTTAATCTATACATATCGCACATGTAGTTCTTTAAAGTCATAAATGTCAAAAAATCTAAAATTGAGTTAACTATGCCATAACTTTCCTTTTATACGAATCTATTGCGGGCTTAAAGATCGTTTTTTTTTTTAATTCAACAACTGTGCGGTAGACGGCGCCACTGTCATTATAGCATTAGTGCAAAAATTAAGCGCCTCGAGTACAACGACCCTATTCGTCAGTTGTGGGCCCCCCCGGCGTTTGGTTGTGTCCAGAGGGCTACATCGTCGTTCAGGTAATTATGACTTAAACATTTGATATTTCTAATGCCGGGGCCACAGTAACGAGAAACGTCTATGCCCATAAACGCAACAATTATTGCTTTAATTTTAACGCGATAAAGTGAGTGGCTACACTTGAACAGTCAACGTCATTCCAATTTCAATGCCGTTGAACGGCGTTAAAGTTGGCGTTAATGTAAACTAAACATTTATTTTTTAACTCAAAACGGGACACATTTATACTCCCCAGTTAGCAGGTTAACAATAAAAAAAATATGTTATTTAATTAAAAACTGTAACTTTATACAATTAATGTTCACTATAATTATAATCACATTAATTATAATTATTTTTATTATAACAAATTGTGAATAATAAAAATTAATCACCAGTTCACCAGCTTCATTAAAGCCAAGTTCCTCAGACAGTAATTATTAAATACAACATATTTTTTATTTGATGATTTTAAATAAGAATCAAATTCTGCGCCTTGAGAACTGGAACCTGTAAGTGATTTTTTTCAGACGTCCACAATTTGTACGTTCATAATAGAAAAATAGTTTTTCTACTGGAGCATTTGTGCCAGATTGACATAAAATATATTCGATTAATATGCAAAAGAATTTATGTTGAAGATTGTTGGTGCGAAAGTGTTTGAATACTTCCACCCAACGAGTTTCTGCGAATACTTTTAAATTATCCCATTCGGTTATTATTTGTTCGGTCCCGTTCTCGCACCGTTCGTGTCTGACGAACTTCATAGTTTAAAATTTTCACACAGTTCAGGAAAACGGGACTATTTTGCGTCCCGGAGCTTTGTTTGGGGACAACGGGACAGGTGACCGAGAAAAGGGACAGTTCCGTTCAAAACGGGACGTATGGTCACTCTACTTTAATATTCCTTGAATTTCAAGCAAGATGAACGTTGACGCTAATACTCTATATTTGATGAGTGTAAATGTTTATTATATGAATATATTTTATCATTGCCTAAGCTTGACTCTGTTTGCAGAATCTCAAGAAACGTAATAACTTTTTCATTATTCCACTCCATCATAGCCATACGTGCGACCCCGTTGCGCTCACCGTGCACAATGAGACAAACGTAGTGTGGCCGCTTCAACGCGTAATCTCTTTGATGTACCGCCACTCGAGTTATCGCCCAACGGCAAACGGCATTGTTAATGCCGTTGTAAAATTATCGCGTTAAGTGGTGGCCACACCTACATGCAACGTCCATCAACGCGATAATTAACGGCATTTCTCGTTAGTGTAGCCCCAGCATTAAGCATAAAAGACGTTTATGTACATTTACGGTATTATAGCACACAAGCAACTGACAATTTGAAAAGCATTAACGCCCTATTTGTATTTAATGTCTTTTTAGACGTAGAATTAGTCCCAAATTTTCATTCCATAACGACCTAATTGTAAATTATGACATTGTAGTACTAGATTATTCTCAAAATGTAAAATAAGGAAGACTGGATTGTATGTTGAGTCATTATTGCACTAGATTTAGAAATATTTGAAGTAATTATGTCATTTCTGCTTTCTAAGTACAATAAATATTTTTACCTACTTGACTTTTTAACTAACTTACAATCAGGCCTGGCTCTTCACTTTAGTACAAAACTGCAAGTACATATTGTCCTAAAAAGAGTAGATCCGCGTCATCCACGTACTTGTAGAACCATAATAATTATTAATAACCTTCTAAGTACGCTTGCCTATTATTATATTTTAATTGGCTTCCTATTTAATTTTGATAAGTACTTACTTATTGTTATCTCTATTTTAGATAATTCTATGACGAATGCAAACATAAACTACAGTAAAATGGCAAGTAATCGCAATAAAAATAGTTGAAAAGGCCATTAAATGACCTTCAAGAAAAGAGCCTACTCCTTTTTAAAAGGCCGGCAACGCATCTGCAATTCCTCTAGTTCCCTGGTGTTGCAGTTGTTCGCGGGCGGCGGTAGTCACTACCATCAGGTGAGCCGCATGCTCGTTTGCCCCTCCTATAAATAAATAAAAAAAGTCGCTGCTCCTTTCGCAATGCAACAATTTTAAAAATCGAGACAAAGAAAAGCGACACAGAGGAAAATAATTATTCACATCTACCTCATTAACTCTCGACAGCAATAAAAGTGCGAAGAAGATATTGCACAGGTTGATAGTATTGAACTTGAAACTCATAACTCTGTAGCTGAGTTTGAGGAAGAAAATCTGGTTGGTAATTCTCTGTCTTCGGTTGATAATCAATTACGTAAGTATGAATTACTTCATATAATAAAATCAAATTTTACTGATTATGTTATAGATACTTAGTTTACTTAAATTTTGTTAACAGGCCCGGTATCACCTACTTTAGATCAAGATAGAGAACCTAATGGAACACCAAATAATAATTTTACAGTCAATATACTTGGTGATAACAACAAAGCTGAATGTGATAATGTTAAAGAACAAGATAATCTGGCTGAAACTGACAGCAGCCCTTGGGCATCTGTTATACCACCTGTAAGTAACGGAAGTACATTGGATTGCTAATTATCGCTATTACAGATTTATTGATTACTGAACTCATTACAGATTGACCTATTTTAATTTAATTGTTACAGCATGTTTAAAAATTTCTCTACCAATAAATGTATTTATTACGAAGAAACTAGAAGAAGAGTCCAAAAAAGATAGTAGTAAGCAACATGAAAGAAAAGCTACAGAAAGTCAATCAAGCATTGAACACAGAACCAAATTTTATTATTGCCGTTAAAAAATTATGACACTACGAGTAAGTGTGCTAATATTTATTAAGTATTTTATGTTTTTATTTAACTACCAAATTATAAAAAGAAAGGCTTTTTAATTAATTTCAGATAAAAGGAGAAATATTGGGTGTATGTGTACTGAAATACTGACTTTACTTCGATAACTTATTACTGAACTAAGAGGACTGTATAAAGATAAGTGGGACAATTTACAACTTTATATTTAACTATTTACAATAGCGGCAATTAATGTATGTACAAGGGAATATCTTCTGGGAGTCTTTCTTGAGAGTCTTCTTTCTTGAGCGCCGCTGTCGAATCGAATGAATGCGGAGCCCAAAAGCCCCTTATTATATTTCCGCGGCGGTCGTCTTAAGATGATAGTGTTCTCTCGCGGTGTGCTGTGCGCTCATTGGTTGTCCACCTCACGTGATGTCCGGGTGGTGTGCGGGCGTTACGGGTATGAGGGTGACGGGGCTGCCTCGCCGTCCGTAACATCCTCCCCCCGGCGTAGCAACCGAGCCTATTCTCTCGGGAGGACGGCGATCTTCCTCACTTGTCGTCGTAGTACTCCGCCTCTGGTTCGAATCTCCACGTTGCGCACCACGCCGTCAGGTCCGAGAAACGTTCTTGTCACTATACCCTTCGGCCACACACGTTCCGCGGCAGGTTGCTATCCACAATCACAACGAGGTCGTCTTCTTTTACTTCTTGTCGCTGGGCGTCCCGAGATGCTCCGCGCGGGATCAGCGTCGGCAAGTATTCCCGCACCCAGCGCCTCCAGTATCCTATCGTTACCGACAAAGGCCCGAAATAATCTACCCCGGTGTATGTAAACGGTCGCGCAAACGCTCCTAACCTTTCGGGTGGTAAGTCGCCTATAACTGCCGGCCGTGGTGTTGCCTTGCGTACCCTACATCGCAGACATTTCCGTTCCACTTCTCGCACGGTCGGTCGTAGTCGGAGGATATGATATCTTGTTCGTAAATCGTTGACCACCCTCTCCCTATTGGCATGGCTTGCTTCTTGATGCGCTTTTTCTACCAGCAGCTTCACAAATCGGTGGCGTCCATTCAGGATTATGGGTCGCTTCATCCGGTCGTCCACGTCGGCTGCGTCGATTCTTCCCCTGGCTCGTAGTACTCCATATTCAAATATGGGGGCCGGTGACCAGATTCTTTCCCTGCTGAAGTCGGCTGATGTCTTCAGCGAAGCTGTCGAGCTGACTGCGTTCCACCCACATCCGCTCTGCCCTTTGGATGTGCTGTAGCGTTAACTCGAGCCCGTCTCGTATGGTATCGATGAACTGCAGTACTCGTGCTGTGGCCCTGATTAGTCTCTCGTATGAAGAAGCGTTCTATCTCTGGCAGATGTGGGACGTCCTTGTTCTCGATGTGATGCGCCACAATTTCTTCCAACTTCGTCTTCTCCTGCCTTCTTCTTCCACTGTGGCCATTTGCTTTCGTCTTCGTAGAGAAATGACGGTCCGGTGAACCATTGATCGCTTTCTCTTGCTTAAGATGTTCATGCGCGTCGCTTGGTCTACGATATTGTGAGCAGTCAGAATCCATTTCCATTGTTAGGGTGATGTTTTCTCGGCTATCTCCCCGAGTCGATGAGCTACATATGGAGTGTAACGCGCTGTATCGTTCCTTATCCAGTTGTTACGGACGGCGAGGAGAGCAGCCTCCCCGTCGCCCCCTCATACCCCGTTACGCCCCGCGCACCCCGCACACCGCCCGGACATCACAGGAGGTGGACAACCAATGAGCGCACAGTACACCGCGTGAGAACACTATCATCTTAAGACGACCGCCGCGGAAATATAATAAGGGGCTTTTGGGCTCCGCATTCATTCCGCTTAGCCCACCGCTCTCGAGCGGTCGTGTTAAGTAGTTAGCGCTGACGTCCCCGTACGTTGAGTGCCTCTCGCTCTCGCGCCTCCGCCCTCCTGCTCACGCAGTGTAGAGCAGCCGCCTTGGTGAGTTTTTTGCCTTCAGTTACCGTTCTTGCCCCCCTGCCGCCTGGCAGGGAGGTTTTGACCGCTTTGTTATTGTTTGTTTTTGTTTTGTTACTTTTGTTACTTTTTTGACTTTTCTGTTATTTTTCTGTTTTGTTTTTGTTATATACTGTGTACTACTGTTTCTTGGGAAAGTCACGTCTCTTGTTCTTTTGAGAACAAGCCCTTCTGGATCTTCCCTCCCGTACTGTTTCCTAGAACGTCTCTCCCCAATATGTCCACACAGGACCTTATCAGGTCTATAGTAGCCGCCTGAACCAATCCCTTGGTCTGGGCATTAATCTGGACGAGACGGCCTCGCCGCAGTCCAAGCCTCCCTTGCCCCTCAGGCATGCACCGGCCCCCGTCGCCCCCACGGCTGCCCGCAGACCGACTCACCCGCATCCCACGACGCCATGTCAACGGAGAGCTCGTGCCCGACTCTCCGCGTCCTCCCGGAAGAGGCCCATCACCCCAACCGGATATACATCCAGTAGCAGTTCCGCGGACCTGACGGAACTATGACTGAAGAGACCCCATCACAGTAGTGAAATCAAAACGCGGCCCAAAGCGCGCCAAAAACTGCTCCCCGTCCCGGCAGCCCCTGCCTCCACCTCCGCAGCCCCCCGCTGCCGGAGTACTTACTGCCGCTCAACCTCCCCGCCCTCCAAGCCAGCAGCTCGCTGCGCCCGAACCTCGCCAAGAATCAGGTCCCGCCCCCTGTCTTCCTTAGAGACAAGGAAAAATATACTAGACTGTCGAAAATCTGTTACGACAGTAAAATCAGCATCGGTCAGGCCACCAATCTAGGTGAAGCCGTTAAAATTATCCCCGAGACCATCGACGACTTTCGCCGACTCACCAGGCTTTTCACAGCCGAACGTGTCCTACCACACGCACGCCTCCCAGAAGAGCGCCAAGTCAGGGCCGTAATCCGTGGTGACCCATTCGAGCTCGCCAACGAGGACATCCTTGAGGACCTTAAGTCCCAAGGCTTCCCCGTCGAAGAAGTGCATAAGATGCACAGCAGCAAGGGCAAGAGGTTCCCGCTTGCCTTAGCCATCCTAACCAACGTGCCGGAGGCAAAGACCATCTTCGCACCGTGTGCGGCCTGTCGAGAGTGAGGGTCGAGCCCCCACATAGGCGCGGTTTCCCGGCGCAGTGCCACCGCTGCCAGCTCTACGGGCATGCGGCGGCCAACTGCTCAGCCCCCAGGTGCGTTAAGTGCCTAGACCCGCATCACTCGAAAGAGTGCCCTCGGCCCACTGACGCCGAATCCCCGCCAGCTTGCGTCCTTTGCGAGCAACCTGGCCACCCGGCCAACTACAGGGGATGCCCTCGCGCTCCTCGGCCCCGTCTTACTAGACCTCCACCGCCGGTTAATGAAAACACATTCCCGGCACTCCCGTCAAGAATGCCCCGTCAGGGCCCTTCCCAGCCCCCTCAGGGCCCCTACTGGCCCTCACAGGGCCCCCAGGCCCCTTATGGGCCCCCTGCCCTTATGGCCCCATCCAGCCCTCCGGGCTTTTCTCACCACCTCCCTGGGGCCCCAAAGGCCGACCCCGCGGACTTCCTCCGCACCTCAACAGGCGCAACCCTCAATGGTTGATGACCTGAATACGGTTTATGCCGCTATTCAGAGCATCGACATTGGCGAGATCGCCATACTAGCGCGTAAACTGCGTGCTGCTAGGTCCCCTCAGGACCTTCTCCTCGCTCTAGCGGAGCACCACAATCTTCTGAGTTCGTTGTGTTGTTAATTTAACTTAACACTATGACAGATCACTCTGCCTCCCAAAGTCCCACGGACGTATTAGGCCTGGGCTTATCGCTTGTTTCGTTCAATACTCGCGGTTTGCGAAATAACCTCCCCGAGCTTAAACTCTTTCTTCAAGATCGCGAAGCCGACCTCCTCCTCCTACAGGAGACCCACCTCAAACCCCAGAACCTCAAAGGTTTCTCCATCAAGAAGTATTCTCTTCTTCGTAATGACAGACCTGACCGCCAAAGCGGCGGTACTGCCATTTACTACAAGAAGATTCTACATTGCTCTTACATTCCCACTCCGCCGCCACCAATATGGAAGCCACGGTATGCAGGCTGGCCTTGACTGGACATCCGTCCATCGTCATAGCCTCCTGCTATATCCCTAGTGGAACTCTCCTCAATAAAGATTTTGAGGCCGTCCTTGCGTTAGGCAATTCAGTTATTATGTTTGGAGATTTTAACCCAAGCATACTGATTGACTTGTCTCACTACTACTCAGACTGGCAAGAAACTGCTTGACATCACGCAGTCTCTCGACCTCACTGTAATCAGTCCCCTCGGTGTCACTCACTCATCCCGACAACACCGACCACGCTCCTGACGTATTAGACTTTGCAATAGCAAAGAAGTCTCCTCAACCTCAGGTCAATCGAGACCCTTGACGATCTTGGGTCCGACCACCGCCCTGTCTCCTTATACTTCCATCAGCCACCTCCCCAACCTCCACGAAAACCTTCACCAACTGGAAGGGCTTCAAGACGTCCCTAGCCACAGCTTTGGACCTCCGGACTCCTATTCCCTTTCTTCGGACTTATTCGATAGTACCGAAAAATCGACACCGCGGTCGATTCACTCTCCACCTTATAACATCCTCCCATAAGGAGAATGAAGGTCGTCCCGGTTGCTAATAATAATGGTCTTCCTACATATTAGCAACCATAAAGCAGAGCTGCTCTGGAGAGCACTCATCCAACCCCGAATATAGACGTACGGCCAATCGTCTTCAACGAGAAGGTTCAGGCCCCACCGAAAAGGGGACCGATTACGTAACTGCGCTACCCAAAAGTAAGCCCAGGAGGACGTTCGCGAATAACGAACAACCACGTCACGCGAATATAGTACAGGGATAGTGGAGTCGCCGCAGAATCGAATCAGGTGAATCGTCATGTAAAGGTTACGTCGCCGACGCGCGCCCAACGCCACACTCTATCGCCAAAACATAGGTCGCCATCGCCACATCGCCGCGAGGTACGTAGATTATCGTCGCCGTATCGTCGCGATGTAGGCCATAGGTCACGGTCGCCATATAATCACGATACATCCCCGAATCGTCGTGTATCGTTAGAAGAAAATAGGGATAGAGGTAGGTCGCTCACCCCGAGAGGGAAAGATAGGGGTATCGAACGGCTAGCGGAAGCATTAGAGCATATGGTACGATTCCGACTAGCGGAAGCATTAGAGCATATGGTACGATTCCGACTAGCGGAAGCATTAGAGAATATTTTACGATTCAGACCAGCCGCCGCGAAGCAAACACAGGACTTGCCTATTTTCAACGGCTCGGCCGCGGAATGGTTAGCGTTTAAAGCCGCGATGAATGAATCCACCCGTTTGTATGGATTCACAGACACGGAAAATATGGCAAGGTTAAGAAACTGTTTACGTGGTGAGGCTAGGGAGGCAGTATCGGCGTTACTGTTTACCGCGAAGGACCCAGCGGATATTATGCGGACACTAGAGCAGTGTTTCGGTCGCTCAGAGGTAATTATAGATTGCGCGTTAGAAGATCTGAGACGTCTTCCGCCCCCAGGCTTAACCGCTCAGGAATTAAATACGTTCGCGATTAAGTTACAGAATATCGTCTGTGTTATGAAAAACGTCGACGGTAAAGGATACTTACAAAACCCGGTGCTTACTAGGGAAGTTACGAGTAAATTAAGTCCTCATTTACGATCACGTTGGTGCGATTATGCGGAGCACTACGGAAGTGCTGACCAACTGGATATCGTCACGCTTTCACGGTTTATGATGAGAGAGGCTGACCGCGCGTTAAGTCATGCTTACACCTCCGCAGCGCCGATTAGGGAAGAACCCGTGAAGAAAGAAGCACCGCCGCCGAAAAGGCTTATAGTCACACGCCGCGTAGAAGATAGGCCCCGCGATGTAAGGACATTCACCACACGAGATAGTGACAGTGAAAGTGTTAAGTGTTTGTGTTGTGGTGGTGAACATACGATAGTCAAGTGCAAGAAATTAGTGCAGATGGACGTAGATAGCCGGTAGTGGAAGGAAGAGGAGTGTGTCAAGTGTTCAAGCAGTGCACCGACGCCTGAGGTGCAAGAAATGCGGCGTCGACGGCTGCAACGCCCTCACCACGCGTTACTTCACGCCCGCCATAATCAGACACCGGAAACATCTGCAAATTCAGGTGAAACAGTGCTCGTCGCGTCAAATACAGCAAAAGTGCGTCAGTGTTGTTAAAGGTGTGTCCTATTATAGTGCGCGGACCGCGTGGTAAAGAGATCGAAACTACGCTCCTCGACGAAGGGTCCACGATATCGTTGATCGACGACGAATTAGCTCGCGAGTTAGACGCGGAAGGACCGACGAAGCCGCTGAATATTCGAGTATCTTAACCAACGCGAGAATAATAGCCGAATAGTCACAATAGGGATACGCGGAAAACGAAAATGAAACGTATAACGTAAGTACGCGAACAATAAATAACTTAACAGTAGGTTCGCAGTCCGTCGGTAAGGAGTGTCTACGTTTGAAACAATTGCGTGGTTACCGAGCGAGGTGTAGTGACGCGAAACCGAAAGAATAGGGTCAGACAACTGGCATCTAATTATAACGCGTAATTTACGCATAGGACGACGTAAGCAACCCATTGCGGCTAGGACATTGTTAGGATGGGTCTTACAAGGACCGCGCCGCGCGTTATGTAAACAAGACAGTGAAACATTACACATATCGAGCGTTAACGGACGTTTAGATAAGGATAGCCAGTCCTGATGAAGAGTTGACCGATCTTCTCAAGAGGCAGTACGAGATCGACTCAATAGGTATATCGCTCAAAAGCAGACCAAGGCGGGAAGAGGAGCGGGCTGTTGACATCTTCCAGCGCACCGTCAAGAGGGTCGGCGAGCAATACCAAGTCGGACTGCCGTGGAGGGACGATGACGTCAGGCTGCCACCGAGCTACGAGATGGCAGCTCGAAGACTCCGCACCATTGAACGTAGGATGGACCAGTCACCGGAGTTCCGAGACGCGTATACGAAGCAAATAAAAAACCTCCTAGAGAAGGGCTATGCTAGTGAAGCCAATGGGTCGGAAAAGGAAAGCCCCAAGAGTTGGTACCTGCCACATTTCGCCGTCAGTAATCCGAACAAGCCTGGGAAATTAAGATTAGTGTTTGACGCGGCAGCTCGCGCATCAGGCAAATGCTTAAATGTTACGGAACCTACCCGGTATACTGTTTAGGTTTAGGGAAAACGAAATAGCCGTGTCAGCGGACATCCGCGAGATGTTTTTACGTGTTAAAATCGACCGCCGTGACCAACCCGCGCAACTATTCTTGTGGCGAGGAAACGAGCGATCTGGACCGCCGCGAGAGTATGTTATGACTTCGATGATTTTCAGTGCAAGAAGCCTTTCCTCGCGCACACGTTAGGATTACAACGCGCGCACACGCAGAAGCATATCCACGAGCGCTTAACGCCATCGTAAATAGTCATTACATGGACGATTACCCAGACAGTTACGCGACGTTGGAAGAAGCAATAGATACGGCAAAGTCACCAAAGTACACCAAGAGGCAGGCTTCACGCTCGGGATGGAATTCGAACCATGCAGCCTTACTAGAGGAAACCAGAGGAGCTGCTGGCACGAAAGCCCAAGGAGGTGGGTACGACGCAAAACGGCACAGGAAGAACCCTAGGGTTATTATGTATTGCTAAAGAGAACGCGCTAACCTTCAACACGTCCATGAACAGGGTGCCATATGATGTGAAGATGTTTCATCGACCACCGACCAACAGAGAGGCATTAAGCGCAGTAATGTCGGTCTTCGACCCACTCGGTCTGCTAAGCTACCTCACCATTACGGCGAAAATCCTGCTGCAGGACCTGTGACGTATGAAGAAGGTCGGATAGGATGACGAACTACCCGAGGAGGCAGCAAGCGAATTTCGGAGGTGGTTGCGGGTCGTCGAGGAAGTATCACAACTTCGACTTCCGAGATGCTATGCTCCTACGGGGGGAGTGGTAGAACGTCAACTCCACATCTTCAACGACGCTAGTGAACGAGCGTACGCATCCGCGGCATATTGGCGTATTCGGTATCGCGACGACACGGTTAAGGTAGCGTTAGTAGTGGCCAAGGCGAAAGTCGCCCCGATCAAGGCACAAAGCATACCGCGATTAGAGTTGCAGGCGAACTTGATGGGCGCGCCACTCGCGGAATTCGTGCAGGACGAACACAGAGTGAGAGCAGATAGGGTCGTATATTGGACGGACTCTACTACGGCGCTCCACTGGATAAGGAACGATACAGCGCGTTACACCCATACAGCTCATCGACTCGAGATAGCCGAGAAAACATCACCCGAACAATGGAAATGGATTCCCTGCTCACAATATAGCAGACAAGCGACGCGCATGAACTTCGTAAGAAGAGAGAAAGCGACCAATGGTTCACGGACCGTCATTTTCTACGAAAACAGCAAATACAGGGGAAAGAAGAGAAGGCAGGAGAAGACGAAGAGTTGGAAGAAATTGTGGCGCATCACGTCGAGACCAAGGACGCCCACACCTGCCAGATAGAATGCTTCTTCATACGAGAGACTAATCAGGGCCACAGCACGAGTACTGCAGTTCATCGATGCCATACGAGGACGGGCTCGAGAGTTAACGCTACAGCACATCCAAAGGGCAGAGCGGATGTGGGTGGAACGCAGTCAGCTCGACAGCTTCGCTGAAGACATCAGCCGACTTCAGCAGGGGAAGAATCTGGTCACCGGCAGCGCTTTGAGGAAGCTCGACCCCATAATTGAAGACGGAATACTACGAGCCAGGGGAAGAATCGACGCAGCCGACGTAGACGACCGGATGAAGCGACCTATAATCCTGAATGGACGCCACCGATTTGTAAAGCTGCTGGTAGAAAAGGCGCATCAAGAAGCAAGCCATGCCAATAGGGGTGGTCAACGACCTACGAACAAAATATTATATCCTCCGACTACGAGCGATCGTGCGAGAAGTGGAACGGAATTGTTCGCAATGTAGGGTACGCAAGGCAACACCACGGCGGCAGTTATAGGCGATTTACCACCTGCGTTAAGAGCATTTGCGCGACCGTTTACATACACCGGGAAGATTACTGGCCTTTGTCGGTAACGATAGGACGACGGCACGAGAAGCGGTGGATAGCGTTATTTACATGTCACGACGCGCGCGGTTCATTTGGAAATAGTCCAGCCAACCACGGACTCGGCAATAATGGTACGCGGCGCAGCGGGTGGCCCCTGCAATATACTCCGATAATGGGACCAACTTTCACGGAGCCGACACCGAACCTTAAGAAGAATGGAAACCGCTACTCGACTTCGCATTAACACAACGCACCGATTGAAGTTCATCGCACCGGGAGCGCCCAACCAGGAAGGCGCATGGGAACGGCTCGTGCGTTCAGCAGCGTTAGAAGCAACTCTCCACCAGAAGAGTCCGAAGGAAGAGACGTTAGCAACCTTGTTGACGGAAGCAGAGAACACCGTCAACTCGTCCGTTGACCCATGTACCGGTCGACATCATCATGACCAGGAAGCATTAACCCCAACCATTTCATCATGTTGGCACCGTCGAGTCACCTGTCACCGCAACGTGCCCACCGATCGCCGGGCATGAGCGGCGGGGCCTGCCGGATACTGGAGCGCTGGGTGGGAATACGATCGCTGACCGCGAGAGATCTGACGCCTGCGAAGAAGTAAAAGAAGAAAGACGTCGTGATTGTACAACCTGCCCGGAACGTGTGCCGAAGGGTTCGCCCGAGAGCAGCCCCCCGTCCCCTCATACCCCGTTACGCCCCGCGCACCCACACCGCCCGGACATCACGTGAAGTCGATAACCAATGAGCACAGCACACCGCGTGAGAACACGAGCACCTTAAAACAATCACCGCGGAAATATAATAAGGCTTTTGGCCTCCGCATTGAAAGTTAAATTTAAATTTAAATTTAAAATTGGTTTAAAGTTTTAAAGTTTCAAGTGTAATAGTGAAGGGTACGACCTTACGTTAGTTCGATAATTAGAAATTCTCAAAACTTTATATCGCGCACCGCAAATAGACCCGGTTTTATTACTAAATAAATTCCTTTGCGTGCTAGGCTGTTTGCGACCGTATTTCGCTCCACATAGGGTTTGATTAGGCCACCGTCGCGTCAGGCGGCCGTTAGGCGCCCCGTGTGGGCCTCGCGTCACACGTTCGCAGGCAAGGTCGCGCGCTTTTAAAGAGTTTTTAGTTTCATTCATTTCGTTATTTAATTTTGTCTTTAAGCAAAAAGTGATTAAAGTAAAATTTTCGGTTTTCTCACGCAGATATTACTGGTAAGTCTTACTCATCCACATTTAACACTCTCACAGTATTTATTTAAGTATATATATTTCAGTTTAATTCCATTCTCCCCACTTTGGGGGGTTTGTTAAATTATTTGTAGTTATTTTTTTGGTGCAAAAAACATAACTGGACCGATATTCGTTACGGTTTTCGCACAACACCCTGCCTTAAGCAGGGTGTTAGGTCCTTGTATATTTTAGTAGCTTTTGTGATAAGTAGGATGCGATAATGTCAGCGATACAAAACGCTCAAAGGGAGGTGCTCCGCTTTTTAGCGGAGCGCTTTCCGGAAGTGAATCCGGGGGAGCTCATGCTTTCCCCCCTCTCCCCGGGATTGTCCCCGGCGGCCCGTGAAGACTCTGAAATGGAGCACTCCGGCGCAGCGGCGCCAGTAGACTCAGGGGTAAAGGCGACAGGGCCTGTCCGCCGCTCTGGGAGCGGAGCGAGCGGGAAGGCCTTGACCCCTATCCCCTCCCCCTCTCCGATCCCTTCCCAGCCCTCTTCTAGGGCATCCTCCCGAGCGCCCTCTAGAGCCTCGAGCGCGGGTGCTTATGACTCGGCGGCCTCCTCGGGTGAGGACACCGAGGTGTAAAGGCGCCCAGAGGGAGTTTCCTCCTCTGGAGATGAGGGATTCACCCTCGTCGAAGGAAGGAAGAGGCGACGGTCCTCCAAGAAGGCGGACTCTGCCAGGCCGGCGAAGAAGGCGGCCTCAGCCCCCTCCGTTTCTCCCCCCACTCAGGGGGGTAAATCCTCCCCGAAGAAGGGTGAAGCCGGTAAGGCTGCTTCGGGACCAAAAGGTCCCAAACCCCCCTGTCATTATACAGGACATGGCCAAGTGGGATCGCGTATCCCGCATCATGGTCGAAAAAAAGATAGGCTTCACGAAAGCCAAACCCTCCGGACAGGGCATAGTGGTTCGGCCAATACGGTAGATGACTTCGGTGCCTGACGAGCCTTTAGTAAAATATCCCTACCACATACTCCCTGGAGGAGGAAAACGTCTCCGCGTTGTTATACGCGGAATTCCGAAAGAATTTGACACAACCTTCGTCAAGGAGGATCTGTTTCATCACAGACCGGTGCAAGAAGTGCACCGCATGGTCAATAAGACCACCAACACCCCATACAATCTGGTGTTGGTCATCCTGACCTCTCAGAAGAGGATAAGAGAATCTTCGACGTACGTACAGTATGTCACCTCCGGGGTCTCCATAGAACCCCGCACAAGAAAAAGGTTCCCGCAGTGCCATAGGTGCCAGCTTTATGGTCACTCAGCCGGAACTGTTTCGCCCGTCCCAGGTGCGTTAAGTGCACGGGAAATCACGGCACGAAGGAGTGCGACCGCGACGCTTGTCCCCTGAGCTGTGTGCTAAGGGCGGAGGCACACTGCGAACTACCGCAAGTGCCCAAAGCCCCAATGCGCAGAAGTGGGAAGGAGCGCTGGGGTCGTAAGCAGTCCCCAAGCAGGGAGAAGGGGCCCTCAAAGAAGGACGGCCCTCTCCCCTGCCTTCGTCCTGCTCCGGCCCCAAGCAGAGTGCTTGGGCGAAGCTGAAGCTTGGTCAGTGGAACACCCAAGCAGGTGTCCACCTCAACCTGCTCCCGAGCGCGCACCGGCACCAGCAGTCGCCCGCGCCCCGCGTAAGGAGTCCTCTCCTAAACCGGCTTTAAAGTCGTCCCACACCCCGGCCTTGGAGGATCTAGCCGAGGACTTCAATCTGGTCTGCGATTTCGTGGACAGTTTTGATGTAACGAGTTGCGCACCTTGGCGCACAAAATTAGGACCGCGCGCTCTGCTAAAGAGCGCTCCAGGCTTCCTGGATCACATGGGTGATCGAAGCAATCAAGAACTTCAGAGCTAATTAAGCCTGAAGTTTTTGATTACTGTTAACTTGGCTCCTTTTATTCTACCGAAATGGAAAATACACTAATAGGTAGAATAAAACCTAGGTCGATAACTGTCGCATTCTTGCGGCCTTAGAGATCAAATTGATGAAGTCAGAACCTTCCTCACTGATCATCAGATAGACATATTGCTAGTGCAAGAGACATTTCTTAAGCCTAGCATTAGAGACCCCAAAATAGCAAACTATAGAATAGTTAGGAACGACCGCATAGGGGCAAGTAAGGGAGGGACTCTCATATATTATAAGTCATCCCTACACAGAGTGCCCATTGAAACACCACAGTTAATTAACTTAGAAGCCTCCGTTTGCAGAGTAGCCATGACCGTCATCAACCGATGGTAGCTCTATATCCACTGACACGTCCATGGATACTACGCCATCCAAAATAAAATTGCCTTGTACGTCCTGGATACTAGTGTAGCCAAAGCGTTAAGTTTTATAAAACTGACATCTAGGGACAATCTGGTACGTTTTGTGAGTTTTATTTATGGAATCAATAGCTGACGAATTACTTTACGTATCAAATACGAGATGGCAGTATAACAAGTCTTGACGAATGAACCATAAATATCTTACTTCAGTATCGGTGTTCTGTGTTTTGTGAACAAGTGTTTTTGGAGTGCCAGCGATTATGTCGTAAGTACTTTAGTTTAATTTAATATTTCGTAGATTATTATACGTCAAAATAAACTAGATGATTTGTGCTTTATAATTACGTATATATCACAGTTCTAAGTGTAAAATCGAGTCATATTTTAAATTCAAAGTATAGCTGTTTCGAAAAATGGCCGCCAAGTTGTCGGCCCAATTTTAGTTTTGTTAACTTAGTTTTCAGTAAAATTATATTTAAGCAACGAGTAATAGTTGTAATAAACATAATAATGCACTTTGCAAACAGAATTAAACTATATTCACTGAAGATTCCTTAGAAATGTTATTGTGTTCCTCAGGTCTTTTGTTGTGGATAGTTTGATATCCACGGACGTAACTACAATGGCTCTAAATAAGGGTCGGTACAAATAGCAAAGTATGCTTGCAATATGTTTCGCTTTCTTATTTTTTGTGGTCGAGGTCTTGGTTGGTTTGGGTCTTGAGTTTTTTTTTTCGCTTAGTTGGTTGTGTAATTGTGTTTCATCATGCTCTTATCTCATAGTTTTTGTTCTTGTGTTATATTAATGTTATGTTTGTTCGTGATTGTCGACTTTTGCTCTCTTTTCTATTTAACTTCACTTTACTTACATGGAGGATGTGTTCTACGATTTCAAATCACTTTACTTTCCTTGTGATGTATTGACAATAATTTAATTCTCATATTTAATCAAAATCATTCATTTTTCGGTATACGGTTTTCGCTTTGCACCACTGCTCAATGTCTGGCGCCAGTTTAGAAGCTGTCGTATTATTTATTATGTAGATCTCTTCATGTAGAACGCTTTTCAAAAGAAATTACATTGAAGAACCTCATAACTTTCGAGAAAAAAATCCTAAATAAAAATGGCTTTTGTTATGTAATCATATAATAAAAAAGGGTCCTTACTGCCATAAAAAATAGCTTCTATTAAAAAGCGACCCCAGAGATTGCACCGTACTTTCCATCATTTACTTAATATTGTGCTATATAGCCTATAACCGTTATAGGGTCCCATCTATCACTGTACCAAAAGTCATCAAAATCAGTTCAGCCGTTTTGACGTGAAAACGGGACATATATACTAACAAACATACAGACTTTCGCATTTATAATACATGTTATTAGGATTGATACCTATTTAAAATAACTCTTCTAAGTTGACGCGGGTAATTTTAATGCTTCTTTACCACATTATTATTGTTTTTTCCCTGATGATATTAATGGTTTAAATTAATACATACAACAATTTTAGATCACCGACCGAAACTAACTTAGCTCGGAAGTCGTAGAGGCCGATGGGTTCGTACTAGAGGGAGGGACCATCTCAAGTTAGGAGGTATTTTCTATTTTTAGTAATTTTGTTACTAAAACTACTTTCGTACATTTTGTTTTTCTCATCTTATATTAGATATGTAGTCAAGTTTTAAATAATTATATTATATTATAGATCACCTAGTGAAATGATCTGCCGTCTAACGACGGGAGCCAGAGAGGCCAGTAGTCGTGGCGACCGTGGCAACCATTATGGTGGAGAACGCCCTAACAGTCGGAGACACCGGGGAGGCTGAAGAGGACGCGGAGGACACGACAATCAGCCTCCCAAGCAAGGATGTAAGTATATTTTACACAGATTTATTGTTGGACTATTATTTTGATACTACAGGATATTATTTCTTTGCAGCAGTGAACTAGACTTAATTCGCGCTCAGCGGCAGCTCACCCAGAAGCGTGTTGCAGCGCTGCCAGCAGAAGTAAAAGGGAGCTTTTAACTCGCAAGCGTGACTCTGAGGTTGCTAGAGTTATAATGCCTGACGCGCCTCCGCGCAAAGGCGCGCCCGGTAAATGTATTTACTACATATTATCATAATTTAGCAACACGTGTTTACTAAGTTTTCTTTTTCTGGCAGATTGGCGTCGCGGAGCGCGAACCATGCGAGTTCATGGAACCAGAATGTGATAGCCAGCGTAAAAAATTATTATTTTAGGTAAAGAGTCATTTGTTAATAATTTTACTATATTGTTATTGTTTTATATTTGAATTAATATTATTTGTTTTAGAGGATATACAATTGGTGCCCCCCAAACACGCCGAAATCATGGCTAACGTCGAGATACGTAAGTAAATGTTTTACTATACCTAAGCCTGTTCCCAAACTTTATTTTATGACTTAATTAACCTGATGCTTTTTGTTACAGATAACATTCAACAATCGCCGCCCGGGGATGTCGAGATAGGTAAGAAAATATTTTACTACACCTGAACCTTTTCACAATCTTATTCTTTATGACTTGATTAACCTGATGCTGTTTGTTACAGATGAAATTCAACTATCTCCGCCCAGGGACGTGGAGATACGGGTAAATATATTGCTAGGCCTATGTATTATTCATTTTATAAGAATCTAAGCCTCATATTGTTTGTTACAGAAGACCTGAAACCTAGAGATTTGCTGCGTATCGGCGTCAGACCTCGATACCGTCCCTTATTCTCCTGACTACTTAGACAGTCTGATCCGATCGCTTAGATACGGAGATCAATAGAGCCTTAATGGCAAAACTCCTAAAAAGGCATACCTTCTGCAAATTCTTCCTCAATAAATCCTTGATAGATTGAACACATACACTCGCACATTCATACACTACACACATACACCTAAAAATTATTATTGAATCTTTTATTTTTAATGTTTTTGAAGTCTTTCTGCTTCTTCGTCAAAGGCCAATTCTGGTCATTCATAGAGATAAATTCTAGTGAAAGTTAAGGTCAATTTGAAGTTGAAGCAATTTATTTAAGCATAATTCTATTTCAGGAAACAATATGGTAGCCGAGGCTGATGACGAAGTAACTGTGACGCCTTCCACTAGCAAACAGCGTACTTCGATTGGTACGCATTATTCAATCTAGAAGTCAAATATAGAAAACCACGAATTGTTAACAGTAAGTTTTTTTTTTTCAGGGTTATTGACAAGAATTTGACGTTGTCGTTGGCGACTGGATAAAACTGACCGATGACCTAAGTGACTGTGACATGGACACAGAAAACGAGGACTGCTTTCTCCCGTCATGACTCACGCAACGCTACGGCGGAGCCTGCAGCTGAAACTGACATGACGTTGTACGAGGTTCGTATACTAGAGACAGAAGACTGACGAAATGACCTAGCAATCAGGAGATCGCACCACATGACTGTTACAATTTTGAGTGGGAAAGAGATCGACAGACTTTACAGGACAACGAGAAAATTTACGGACTCCAGGACCGACATTTTCGATTACAGAGGAGACTAGTATCGTCGAAATTTTTTATAAAATGATCGACAGCGACTTTATAGACAGAATTTGCACAGAGACTAACAGATATGCCGACCAAAAAATAAAATTATTGAAAGACCAGAACAAATTCTTACCGACTTTGAGACTACACCGATGGACACCGACGGACAGGGATGAAATGGTCAGTTTTCTAGCCATATCAATTCTTCAAGGGCTATACCCCCTGCAGGAAGAGGAGTCCTATTTTAGTTTCAATGGTTTTGGCACTATGCCTTACTTCCGAAAAATAATGTCGTACAATAGATTTTTATTATTGAAGTCACTGATCCATTTCGTCGACAATGAGACAATTACAGAACCAAAGAAACTGTGCAAAATTCAAATGGTGACTGACTATTTCAACGAAAAGTTCTCGCATTTATATTATCCTTCCCAGGAGGTTGTCATTGACGAATCCCTTCTGAAGTGGCATGGGCGACTAGGCTTCGCTCAGAAGATTTCGTCAGGCTGCGTTGGAGTGAAGACTTATGAGCTTTGTGAGTCTTCCTCTGGTTATCTTTGGAAGTTTTTATTTATGCGGAAAAGAAAGACTGGGACTGCGACTGCAACAGCTACATCTAACGAGACTAACCCTATTGACACTGACGAAAGACCTGATGATACAGACACGACTGAACATGTCATAACTGGCAGTAGCGATGTACGTCCCAGCAATGCTACTGCCAAAATAGTTTACGACTTAGTAGAACCTCTACTTCACTGCGGATTACACGTTAATAATGGACAATTTTACAATTGTCCATTATTAGCGGTGTCTGAAACGACAACAGACAGACTGCTTTGGGATTCCACGACTGAATCGGAATTCGTCCTCGATTCATTGAAGACAATAACAAAAACAGAACTAAGACAAGGTGAAGTATTAAGTTATTTTCAGATTTGTCGGTAATCGTATGGCGAGATGCTAACCTAGTTAGCATGCTCTCGACATACCATTCCCTCCAAATCGGTACGCGACAAAAATATGACCGACTGACATACAAGCCAAGCGTTGTCCTGGACTACAATAAGTCCATGGGAGGAGTGGACAGGAAAGACCAGTTCTTGTCTGCTCAGCCCATGGAACGTAATGAAATAAAATTGGTATAAGGTATTTCGTCGTCTTTTTAACTGTGCCATTTTTAATTGTTTTGTTTTATTTAAAACGGCTAATCCAAATATATCACACAGACAGTTCAGGACAACTTTGGCGGAAGACTTACTAAAGTTACACCGACATATTGACCTCACGACAGAACCACGACTTATGAATTCGAGAACCGGACTGATGAAAAGGCCAACGACAACCACGACCAGCAGACCTAAAGTCGAGCATCGACATTTCCCAGTTAAAACTGGCTTTAAGCAAAGTCGCTGTTGGTTGTGCGCCCAGCGAAAAGTCACAGCCAGAACTATTTGAAGTGCCTAGAATGCAACATAAATCTATGCATTGATGGTTGCTTTATGCACCATACATAATTTATTTTGTTTTATTTATTTATTTTAGTTTTAATTTAGTCCTTTTTGTAAATATTTAGTTTGTAATCAATTCCTAGTTTTAAATAAAATATTTAATTAGCAATAAATTTAGTTGAAATAGTCAATGATAATTATAGTAGTAAGTTTGTGAAAAAAATATATTTATTATGTCAATATACTGTACATTGATTTTATTATTTGTGTTTAATTTAAAACCCCAACTAAAAACTCATAACTACCTTTTTAAGTTGCGTAAATTACAAAGTGTGAATGAGACCTTAGATAGGCGGCCATCTTGCTTATATTTTGCCTTCGCAAGCGAGTCGAAAGCGCTCAAGACATCGCAGTAAAATTACGAGGAGTAGGTGTTTTGTTACAATTTATTTAACTACTTAGCGTTAATTAAACATAAACATCTATGCATTATAAGAAAGGAAAATACGTCTAGTTTGTTGTTGCATTATTTTATTGGTAAAAAATACAATAATTTTCGTTGTGGTGTGTAAATAAAATTTATACGTTTATTTTTCTCCGAATTCAATGTTAACACTCGTTTTAATATCTTAAATTAAGTTTTTAGATCTTAAAATATACATAGGTTTAATCTGTATTCTTCTATCAATTTTTCGTAGTTTTTTCTTTACTCTAGCTAATATATAGCAGAAGCTATGTAGGGTTTTTGTTACAAGATGAGCGCGGTAGCACCTGAATCAGGCCGCGCTTATCCGGACGTACAAGGGTATAACAATCGCGCGGGCTGGACGCTGGAGGGATATATCTCCACCTAATAAAAGGTATTAAAAGCGATTTCGAAGCATTGTTCAAACTCGTAATTCGGTCATCATATTAGCGGGCGATTTCAACAGTAGACATCAAATCTGGTCTAATAATAATAATATTAGAAATAACACTAACGAACGTGATTTAGTAGACCTTAGTGATAGCCTGTTATTCGATATAATAGCTCCTACAGAGGATACTAGATATTCAATGAATCCGTCCCATAACTCATCTAAAATCGATTTAGCACTCTTTCAGAGCGTAACCTTAGGTTACTTCAGAAGTGGTGCATGAGTTAACATCGGACCACCGCCCGGTCCAAATGACGTTAGGTCAGCCCAGCAGTGAGGTTCTTCTAACCAAAACTGTAACGGACTGGCAGGTTCGAGGCTAATCTCGAATCTATGAACTCGGAACATGATAAAGTGCCAGATGTTTTTGACACCAAAGAGATGGCTTTAAGCCATCTCATATCAAGGTGGTTGCCGAAGAGTCTTCGAGGCGGGTGGCGTCGAGTGATCGTCGCTTTGAGCCCTGGGATGTTCGGCGACTACTGAGAGAAAAACGCTGCGGTGAGGGCCTATGACCGTTACAGAACCGTCAATAATAGGTCCAAATTGCGCCGCCTCAGAGAGGTCAAGGAGCGCATAGCCCAGCTGAGGGAGTCACGATGGGACAATCTGATGGAGGATATCTCGCCCTCGCATACAGCCTTCTGGAAGCTGGCAAGAGCTCTTAAATCAGAAAATGTCACTTCGATGCCCCCATTAGTTAGATCTGATGGTCAGTTAGCGTTCGATGACTCGGAGAAGGCCTAATGCATGGCGGACAGCATCGAGAGCCAATGCTCTCCAAGCACCCTGCCAATCGACCCCGTCCACCTGAACAAGGTGAACGAGGAAGCGGCTAATCTGTCCTCCGCTTCACTTTCACAAAATACCTGGGGTACTGTTAGATAGTGCAATGAGCTCTCAGCACATTAAAACAGTTAGGAATAGGCAAAATTCGTAGTATATCGTCTTTTCAAAGGTCTACAAAATAATAAAATGCACTCACCTGATTTCAGTATTCTTAAAACTGAAGTCCTTGGGATTCAGTCCTTCTCGTAATCGCTCGTGAACTAGTAGAAGGGTCTCTTTCTACTTCTTCAATGATTACATCTCTTCTTTCTGGATCCACTCTAGTAGTCCTCGCGACGTTGATTACGCCCAGAACGCGTCCAGCCATCAGGGTTTCGTGGGTGTTATTAAAACCCTGTAGCTCTGGTAATGCTCTAACACTTCTCCTCGCCGCTCCAGTTGCTCTCGATAAAGCCGTGCCGCTAATGCGCCGTTTCCTTGGGCAACGCCGTAGAAATAGTGCATCTGCGTATTGACTGAGAGAATAACTCATTGCTGAAAGTAATCC
>JAGSMP010001365.1:0-80703 GCA_029286625.1 Parnassius orleans
TAATAAAATGCACTCACCTGATTTCAGTATTCTTAAAACTGAAGTCCTTGGGATTCAGTCCTTCTCGTAATCGCTCGTGAACTAGTAGAAGGGTCTCTTTCTACTTCTTCAATGATTACATCTCTTCTTTCTGGATCCACTCTAGTAGTCCTCGCGACGTTGATTACGCCCAGAACGCGTCCAGTCATCAGGGTTTCGTGGGTGTTATTAAAAACCCTGTAGCTCGGGTAATGCTCTAACACTTCTCCTCGCCGCTCCAGTTGCTCTCGATAAAGCCGTGCCGCTAATGCGCCGTTTCCTTGGGCAACGCCGTAGAAATAGTGCATCTCTGCGTATTGACTGAGAGAATAACTCATTGCTGAAAGTAATCCAAATCACTAAACTCTCAGGTCCATAAAACAAGCACAGGTCTATCGTAAGGCAAATCAAGAATCCGGGAAACAAAGCGAAGGTAGTAAAATAAGAGATCCAAATAAACGTAAACGTGAGTAGTGGTTGCACGCAGGAAAGCAGTGAACGACTGGCGGGACCGAGCGAGGTGAAAAAGGGACGCGGTCGGTGTGGCGCGGGGCGCGGGGTGCGGCCTGGTAACAAAATGGAGCGCAAAGCAGGAATGTTTACCTGAGCCTTTGTTTAAAATTCCTTTGTGTGTTTGTGACTGAATGTGCTATCATTTAGTTTGAGTGAAATAAAAAAAAAACATGTAGTTTGTAGTAAAATGATACCTTAATAAATGTCACGTTTTAACAATAAGTAGTTTTCTTTGCTAACCTGAAGCATTTACTATCTTAGTTTAGCCCTAGAAATGATAAAAGATTTTTAAATCAAATTAACTATTCAGGTAGTTTCCTGCCTGAGTAACCAGTCTGTTACAGAAAAACTGGCCTATTAAGTGTCATTTTTAATGTTATTATGAAAGATTAAGGTACTGCCAAGTTTTTAAAATTAATTAGAAAGTATGAAATCATTTATTACTATTTTCATTTAATGTTGAAAATTCAAGCCCACTCTCCTGACAGAAATTTTTTAAGTTTCGATTAAAATTATTGTATCTTCGGTGAATGTTAGGAAGCTAATTATTTTATGCATAATAGGGCAACTCATAAGGATCATGCTACAAACAAAAAAACTTGGAAAAAATCTCACAATTACATTTTTTTTAATGTTAGGCTGTTTAGGGTGAACATTTTCAAAAAAAGGATAAATAAAATCATAACTCGAAAACTACAAAAAATCGCGGAACATACATAGGGTATTTTCGGATACCCATAGGTGTGAGGAATCAAAAAAAAAAATTATAAGCTCACTGTTTGGACCACCCAGTATAATAAACAATTAATTTACATTAACTTAAACAATTATTACAAGTTTGTTTGGATATTACTGGAATGCTTAAGGAAAAAAAATGTAGTAAAAATCTTAAAATCTAGATCTAACAAATAGGTAACCTATGTTGTGCACATATATTTTTGGAGCACTTAACACATTTCTCTCTGCCCTTCCTATCATTGGCTCTAGTGCATAAATAGCAGCGGGAACTTGAATTTGATCGAGCTAGGGCTAGCTGAGCACTGTTTTCTTCATCTACTCCCAAAACATGAAGCATTATCACTTTAAGAGATTGGGGAAAATGTTTGACCTCATCAAGGCGGCGTTTCACGTAGGGCTGTACTAATTGAAGGCTTAGGTTTCTTAGAAAGTTATTTCTTTTCAGTTTACTGCTGCGAATGTTTGCCTTGAGTATTACATATGAATTTATACCTCCAGCATCAAGCATGCCGTAGAAAAATCTTAGCGGCCACCTACGTGTTTTTCTTGCTATTGTCTTAGAATGACTTAATTGGTCAAACGTGTCGACGCCGCCTTTCGTGGCGTTATAATCCAGTATTATTGCGGGTTTTTGTGTATTAGGGTCAATTTCACCGCTGTTGTGCATTGTAGAAATCAGGACAACACATTTGTTTTTCTTCGGGACATGAGATACTAATGTGATGTTTTTATTAAACGCAAATACCGAAGTAGGGAAATCTTTTTTCTTTGCTAAAAACTTTGGAGGTATTTCAGGTTGGTTCTTTCGCAGCGTGCCTATCATTGTTAGTCCAATATTGCGTAAGTCATTTGCAAGTTGAATTGAGGAGAACCAGTTATCCATAGTGATATTCGCGTGTGTATGATGAATAGGTTCCGATAGCTTCAAAACATAATAGGATGGGATTGACTGTCCTGTAGAACATTCTGTCATTCTACCTACATATGGAATTGCAGATATCATGTAAGCAGTCTTAGCATCACACATCATTGCAACTTTCATGCCATATTTATCAGGTTTTTGTGGCATATATCCAATAAATTTACAGCGACCACGGAAACCAAGTATTTGTTCGTCTACTGTTACATATTCCGACGGGTGTAGTACTCACATAGTACTTGAAATTTGTCCCATACTTCACGCAGCGCTGCAAAATTATCATTGACTTTCCTTGCTTCACGTGTCTCATGATCATCAAACCGCAAGTAATTTACAAGAATTCGAACCTGTTCTTTATTGTGGCCCTGAAAATAGGTGGACCATCCACAATCGACCATAACTCGGACAAGTTTGTTTTAACTGTTTTGTATAAACCACTACGATACATTAATCCAAATAAAGCCATCAACTCCACTTTATCAGTTTTAGAAGTGTAACGCTGGTTTTTTATGGTCTCAGAAATTCTGTCAATTTGTGCATTGGTATGCATCACAACAATATCCAATATTTCGTCTGGAAAAAATAGCGTCCACGCTTCTAATTCGGTTTTTGCGTCGCGTGCGATATCTTTAGGACCAGGTTGATTTATCACGATGTTTCTACAAGAACATCATCATCATCGGATCTAGATTCAACATCAAAGAAATCATCTTCATCGGAGTGTTCGGATATATGTTCAATTTCTGCAGTTTCAGATCCATCTTCGCCCGAAGAACTGGAGGTTTCACCTTCATATTCCTCCAAAAGTTTCTCTATGTCATTACTTCCAAGGCCATATTGAAAGACTATTCGTGAAATAAACGTGAAATCACACAACAGTTAATCACAAAAAAATAGTTTTGATAACCACAACACGGGTCGCCGGCGACCCCAAACTGTAATATCTCCGAAGCTAATGAGCGTGCTGTTATACGGAGACGGGCTGATTGCTTTTTAAAAAAAACAATTATTTAAAACACTGTTATTTAATTAAAGGATAAATGGATTATATATTACAAATTGATTTGAATTTAACTTAGGTCCGTAGACAACCGAGCAGGTTCGAAGATGGAAGCAGACTGACTGGCCAAACTGCTCCACTGCTATACTCACTGAACCTTAAGGCTTAGTTAGCTTTATTAAGGAGCAGTGCAGCACTAAGGCTAACAAATACAGGGTATAACATCCCCTTAAGAAGAGATTTTAGGATGATATCGTAAAATCTCTAGATACTAATTAATTAATAATAACTTTAAACTTGGGTTCTAAGCAGCACATTATCAGATTCGGAATCACTATTTTGTTCAATCACAGGTTGTATATTTTTAAATGAGGTTGAGGTGAGGTTTTATGAATTTCACTTTAGGAGTGCTACTAGTATTATTTTTTGTAACGCGGATGTTACGGGATCGACGGAAAAGCTTAAAACCCAAATATACAAAATACGACAGAATTAGGGTAGAAATAATAATAGTAATGATAGAATAATGTGTCCCATATTTAATAATGTGAGGTTTATTTCCTATTGTATTTAGGTTACTTAATAAAGAATCAATAATTATTTTATTTTTAGAATTAAATTCATCTAAATCTACATTTTGTAACTTAATAGACACATTTTCTACAACATGGTTGAACTTATTAATATTACAGCAAGTGTCATTGATGAGGTTATAATCAGGCATATAATTTATGGGTGATGTAATATTTAGAACATTATACATAGGTAACAATGTAGTGCTTTTACAAAATCCAATACAATCATCTGGAATTGTAATTATGCCTGTGCCTAGAATATTTGCTTCAAATAATTGAGACTTAATACAATCTATAGAAATTTTATTTGGGTCGGATTGAATATAAATCCATCTATTATTTATTAATGGTTTCCAGATATCCAATTTTCCAAAAATAAATTTAGTTTCGCACTGTAACGGGATTTCACTGATCACTTTAGACATAAGTTCACTTTCACAGGATGGTTTAGCGTCCACCGAATACACGTTGCTTACGTCACAGATGAATGTTCCTGGTTGCACAATTGTACACTTCCTTAAGTCGTCAATATTGCAGTAATGTGTTTTGTCTTTGGTCATTGCAACGTATTTATTATTAGGTATAATTAAACTAAATGAATTTGGTTCTTTGGATTATATGGTGTAGGTAGAGCTATACTATGAAACAACATATAATTTTCCACATCTACCAGTGGCACTTACAACAAAAATATGATTTTATTATTTATATAATAAAATAATCTTAAAGTCTTAAAATTAAATGTATATTCTTAATATCTAAAGAAACAGGCAATACTAAATTATTAGGTAGATACCTATAGTTATCGGCAAGTTCTTGGTATAACTGTTGTGGCGTTATAACGGCTGGATGTAAAATATCCTTACTGCTAAATAAAATAGCGTTTATGATATCTTCTAATTGAAAAGATAATGTAAATTGAAGTTTCTAAACTGTCAAAATTTCATTAATATTAGCAGATATTTGTAGACCATTAGTTAATTCAGAAATATTTTTAATTTTAATAGAGAGATTGTCGATAGCTGTAGTTAGCTTTGCTTCGTTGTTTTTTATTTTATTTAGTGTATCGTTATAATACGTTATTACAGAGGTAGTAACCAAAATGTTTTCTTTCATTAAAGAAGCCAATTGTTTTTCATCATTTTGTACAGATTCTATTGCTTCTTCATACTTTAGAGCGTCGTCTTCATCTAGAGTACCAAAATATGTTTTAACATTGTACCAATACCTCCAAACCACGCTGCGCTTGGCTCTGTTATCTAATAAGTGTGAGATGGATTCAAAGTCCTTGTTCAAGTCCTGGTTACGTACCGCTAATGGTTGAAGCATATTGTGACATTCGGCAATAATCTCTAGAGTCCTAGTTCGGTCACATAAAATTTAATTGTATCTAACGTGCTTCCTATATTTTATATGGAGGCTAAAGTGTGAAATGTCTATTGAATTAATTTCAGTGGGCGTGATTAATTTTTAATGTACCTAATAATCAAGTAGATGCCTGCACTCGAAGTTATTTGTTGAATATAATCTTGATGCGATTGACCTCGAGTTGGAGTTCTGTAAATAATTACTATAGTTAATACTAAACAAAGGTAAGTATTAATTAACCTAATTTTCTTTTATAACTATTTTTTTCAGATGGCGACTACGCTTATAGGTAAGTATAATTAACTTTCAGCACTAGCTATTTACTAAGTTTGTTTATTTTACAGGTTATTTCCGACTTCTGATGCAGGTTTCACCTGATCGAAGTGATGACATGGCGTCGATTGATTAGTAAGGTAAGTGTATTATTACTATGTACCTTAACTATTTTATAGGACCTTCCAGAGAGGAGAGTGCTTTCCGCAATCTCAAATGGTTCTTTATATAGACATACTCACCGACTTTATATTTGACTGGTCGAGTATGGGTGTCATAGTATGACTTCGAGGATTCTTTGACTTTCTTATGAAGTCTAAAGCCTTCTCTCTGGAGTATTTCAGGCGGTTTTGCAACATGCGGACATAATCAGGGTATGTAGCCCTGGAGATTCATTATAAATGGAATTAGGAATAATGGTTTACTCCCAAACATAAGTTCGTGAGGTGTGTAATGTAGTCGAGTGAACGGATGTGTTATAGGCAAGCATGGCTGTGTACACATATAACGAGGCCAATTGGACTGTTCTTCATTAATGAGATTTAAGTATTCTTTTAGGGTTGAATGACCGCTCTAAGGAGCCTTGGGTTTGAGGATGGTATGGTGAAGACTAAGTTTTTAATTTGAGGAATTCACAGGTTTTTCAAAATTAGTCCCTGATCGGTAAGGATCATCTTAGGAATGCCAAAGATTGATATATAATGCAGTAAGCACTCACTAGTTTCTTCAGCAGTGGTACTTCGGATGGGATATGCACAGGAGAACAGGTCATCTTGTATTGTGAGAATAAAACGTAATTTCGCTGGTCCGGCTTCGAAGTGGGCCGACGATATCTAAGGATATTCTTTGGCATGGCTCTGTAGATGTGCTGGTGATCTGCATTGGAGCACGGTTGATTTTCCTAAGTGCTTTATTTCCTGACATGCCTTTACATTGCTTTACATATGATTCTATATCGCTTCGCATACCTTTCCAGTAATACGATTGTATTATCCTGTTGTACATTCTGACAGAGCCTAAATGACCGGCTATCGGGATATCATGGTTTCGAAAAGGATTTTCTTAATTTCAGTCGGAGCTGGATATATAATATTGTTATGGTATATATGAATTTTAATTCGAGTATCATGAAAGAAATAAATAGAATATTATATATTTTAATGAATGAATGTTTTTCGAAGGATTTTCATATCTGATATACCGATTTCTTTAATTTGTCTGGAAGTTATCAATTCATTTTGATTGTTTTTAACGTTTGAAAGATTTCTGGATAGGAGGCCTCATCAAAATGATGTACCTGGTGAACAATAAATAATAGCATTTATTATTTGTTTCTATCTTTTAAAGGAGAAGAGTTCTTTCTCGGACTCCTGTATGTGGTGATAATTTCAGGGTCGGTTAATATTTCTTGAATGTACGGGTTAGATTCATCTAAATCGATAGATGTTGGGACCAGGATTACTTTCATGGCACATTTCATAAGAGTTTCGTTATGCTCTTCTACTTCTGTGTTAAAAGTTTTATCTTTGCATAACATAGATTTAAGGAAGGTTGGGTAATCATCGACAGGTACGTCTGGGATGAACTCGTGGATGGAAATGGGACATTATCGGTTTGAATTTCAGGTGGTGCTATCTGTTCAGGTTGAGGTGTTAATAGGTTCGTTTTGATTTCTTCCCTTAGGGTGTCTGGAATATTAGAAGGTAAATCAACGTAGGGTAATGGGAAGTATCTTCAGCTAAATCCAGTGTAGGAGAGATTGCTTCGTCTGGATTAAAGGAAGGTGGAGAAATTAGTAAGTCCATGAGATCTTTGTCAGATTTCGACCGGGTCCACTATAGGAGGATTGGACGTTGGTGGGTCTGCAGGTTGGACAGGGTTCACAGGAAACCGTGATAGCGCGTCAGCGTTTGTGTCAGTTTTGCCCTTTTATAATGTATATCATACTCAAATTCTTCCAATTTAAGTCGCCATCGAACAAGGTGGGAACCAGGATCTTTGCAATTAAAAGCCACTGGAGGGGCTTATGGTCCGTCATTGTGAATCGGTTACAGATAATAAGGACGGAATGTTTTGGTGCCGAATACTATCGCAAGGCACTCTTTTCGGTTACGCTGTAATTATTCTCTGCTTTATTATGTGCGTGAGGCAAAGCGATAGGTCGATCTTGTCCTACTGGACCTTGGGAGAGAATAGAGATGGCGTAGTTTGATGCATCGCATGTCAAGAGGAAAGGTTTAGTAAAGTCCGGATATGCAAGGACTGGAGCTGTAACGAGTTTTCAAGGTCTCGAAAGAAAGCTGTTGTTCATTCTTCCATTCAAAAGGACATCCTTTTTAACAGGGACGTAAGGGATTTTGCATATTTAGAAAAATCAGGGATAAAACGTCTGTAGTAATATACTAACCTAGGAAGGATTTAATGTCTTTGGATGTTTTTGAACTGAAATTCGGTGACAGCCCTCACCTTTTCGGGATTGGGTTTGACACCATGTTCACCGATTATATGGCCTAAATAAATTACTTTACGAAGGAATTCGCATTTTCGGTTGTAACTTGAGATTATAATTTCTGAGTCTGTTAAATACAGTTGAGATTATCTATGTGAGAAGTGAGATCGAAAGAGTAAATAACGATGTCGTCTAAATAAACGAAACATCGTGAACCTTGAAGTCCTGATAGGCATGCATTCATGAGCTTCTGGAAGGTGGACGGAGCATTTTCAAGCCAAAGGCATCCGATTGAATTGGAAATGCCCTGAGGTGTAGAGAACGCTGTTTTAGGTGCATCTTCAGGTTTGATTAACAATTGGTGAAACCGGAAGCTAAGTCTAAGGTTGAGAATATTTGCTGTTACCCAGCTGGTCTAGGATTTCAGAAATTTGTGATAGGATAAATTTCGCCGATAGTAATATCGTTAAGTTTGCGATAGTCAATTACTATTCGCCATTTACGTTGTCCCTGGGAATCTAATTTCTTAGGCACAATCCAATTGGTGAGCTCCAAGGTGAGGATGAGGGTTCTATTATTCCTGGTCGAGCATCTTATTGATTTGGATCTCGACTTTTTATGACATTCTGGGAACCTATACGTTTTAGTATGGATGGGCGTCTCGCTGGTCGTTTTAATTTGATGGTTAAGGCGGATGTATAAGTTAATTGATCATCGGGCAGATGAAAATGTCGGAATACTGGGAACAAAGTTCGATGAGGGCGTTGGACTTTCTTGGTTTAGATGTTCTATTCTTAATGAGTTTATTACATCGTTTGTTCTTTTAGTCGTGTTAAAGATGTTCGTGTTCACCTGAACTGCGTCAGAATGTAAAGGTGTAATTTTAAGATTTAAATTTGGATTAAGGTTTACAGGAAACTCTGAAGTATTGGCTATAGTTAAATTAACGTTTATTTTCTTTGATTTTTACGATACAGTTGGATATAAGTAAATTATCTGATGTGTTGATCGGTGATAAGGCCTTCTTTAAGATTAGTATCGCAAACCGAACATTCAATGACAGTTTCGGTGCGTGGTGGAATGACATAGAATGGATCAACGAAATGTAATTTTTATTTAATTTACCGATCTTGAGGGTATCGTTGTGTAGTCAATTTTACAGCCAAACGCGGTTAGGAAGTCGGAGCTTATGATACCGTCATATGGCAGATTGACATCTTTAATGACATGGAATTTATATGACGCGGATGTGGTTTTATTTAATTTTAATTTCAACGGAAAATGGCCTCAGTAGTTGTTGTAGATTTCGCCCGGATCTATGCCCTTAAGTTTGATAGGTTCTTTTATGAGTTTGATATTTCTCTGGATACTAGACTGTTTTAATAAACATATGGCAGACCCTGAATCAACAAGCAAAGACAGGGATATCCGTGACGGATGAATCGAGAAGGACATGGTAACAACTTTTAGTGGTATCTAGATTTATTTCGTAAATTTGATTTTGCTTGTTGGAGAGGAACTTTCAAGTTATGGGTCTTGGATGACTGGACACTTGTTTGGGGCTGGTTACCTTGTGGTCCTTGGATTGTTGGACACTTGTTTGGGGCTGGTTACCGTGTGGTCCATGGATTTTCGGACACTTGTTTGGGGCTGGTTACCCTTGTGGTCCTTGGATTTTTGGACTCTTATTTGGGGCTGGTTACCCTTGTGATCCTTGGATTGCTGGACACTTGTTTGGGGCTGGTTACCCGTGTGGTCCATGGATTTTCGGACTCTTATTTGGGGCTGGTTACCGTGGTCCTTGGATTTTGGACTCTTATTTGGGGCTGGTTACCCGTGTGGTCCATGGATTTTCGGACTTTATTTGGGGCTGGTTACCCGTGTGGTCCTTGGATATGAAGGAGGAATGGTTGTGTTTAGGATCTAGTCTCGGGCGACACCGTGGCGAGACTCTTGATCGTTTGTTTGATCGTCGTGTAAAGGATGGAATTCTTCTTGGACTTCCTCATCATTGTTGTTTCTATGTTAACCCGTGGTTGTGGCCTATATTGGAATTGAGAGGTTGGTGGAATATTTTGGTTCTTGAATCGATTGTTGGAATACTCTCGTTTTTACAGGCCATAATGTCGTCCTGCCGTCTTACAATATCGACAAAAGCGTTAGTGGAGCTCTGTTGGTTAGGATTTGGGTACTGTGAGAATTTTGATAAATAGACGGCTTAGTATTAAAAGTTTTACGAAGTTTTGCTTAGGTTTGTGTTCATGTCTTGTTTCTGTTGTCGTTTGTATAGCCTTTGTTGAATACGTTCCTCCGAGATGGCTAAGTTTATGGCTTCATTAAGGGCCCTTGGAGACCTACACCTAACAATGTTCGAAATGCGGGATGTAACCCCATAGGAAATGATGGAGGGAGGTTCCATGGCCGCAACGCGACCTGGTAATTCTTTTGCCTTTGTATTACATAGGATATTTCTGTTAGTAGTTGTGAAAGACAGGTTTCCAGGAGGAATTGACTGACATTATCGTGTGGGCCTTGTTTGCTTTTTGTAATTCGGTAAGGATATGAGCATAATGTTTACGTTCACTAAATTGAGTTTTTAAGAAATCCTTGAGCTGTTCCCAGTCTTTAAATCTTTTATGGAGTTGATTACCGTGGAGTTGACTAATGATGTACTTAAATAAAATTTGTTTTTGAGATTCTGTACTAATTCTATGCATTATTACAATTAATAATAAAAGAATTTACGGTCTCCTCTACCGTCATACGGTTTAACGAACTTGAACAAAGTGTTTAAATCCATCTCGGTCATTGCAGTAGTTGCAATGCTGGCCTTAGTAACTCTTGAGTGGCTGGGTGGACGGGGCACACCACACCCGGCTCTGGAATTGAAGGAACTAGCCTCTTCCCTTTCACCACTTTGCATAAAATATATCAATCAATACAAGAACACACAATAATATAAAATAATTACAATAAGAACACGCAATAATATAAAATAACAAATGCTAAAAAATATTAATAAACTTTAAAACATTTAAATTCAATTGAACAAAGAAACATAAAGGTTGAGAAGCTTTGGTTTATAAAGTCTAGACAAAACAATGACCAACGACTCACAGTACTAGTAATGCGTAAGGACGGCCAAACACGATAAGCGGGAACATTCCGATTGATAAGCGCGTCTTCGGTAGCGCACTGGAACGGACACGATGAATTTAAAGTTATAGAAATCTTCGACGATATTTTAAGACGATGGATGCTTTTCAGGTTAATTCTTCTAGGTGATTTTTCTTCTGTATGTATGTAGATGGAAGGAGATGATTGCGGTTCAGGATGCAATCGCGGTCTTCTTGGTAAGTATGTGAATTCTTTCAGGAATGAATTGGGTCTCCGTAATGGAATGGACGTCCAGGCCGTAGCGATGAGTATAGCACTTGCACTATATTTGGGTTCACTAGGACGCCAGGACGACACAGAATAAAATTTAGTTTTATAAGATTTTAGGATACGGAGCGAGTCTGCTGAGCGGTTCCACTTCACTTGACACTGGGATTTCCGTATCCCACCGCTGCCACCAAAATGTTATAATGGAGACGCTGATTGCTTTTAAAAAAACAATTATTTAAAACACTGTTATTTAATTAAAGGATAAATGGATTATATATTACAAATTGATTTGAATTTAACTTAGTCCGTAGACAACCGAGCAGGTTCGAAGATGGAAGCAGACTGACTGGCCAAACTGCTCCACTGCTATACTCACTGAACCTTGGCTTTTAGCGTTATTACATATAAGTGCAGCACTACAATAAATACAGGGTATAACAGTGCACCCCGCCATGCGTCACGGGCCACTGATTACCAATTAGGAAGGTACCTAAGGTGTTTTAAAACTCATAAATAAAAATAAAAATAAAAATACTTTGTGGGGTCCCCATGGCCCCATGTTATGGTTCTAGGTTAAATCTTAATTCCTGTCTAGAATAAAATATCATTATCTTGAAAGTATTGTCTGGGAGTAGAGTTATCATATCTGAAAAGCGACTTCATTACATCAGCATCAGATTGGTGGCTTTGTATGGGCCAAAGCAGTCTACAATGTAGCCATCAGGTGTCACCAGCAAAATGGTTTTAACAAGTTTCTGTACTTATGTGAATACGTCCTTTTGGAAGATATAATTGGAACTTTTGCTCATATAAATATATGTCCCATCATATACAGGGTATTTTTTAAACGCCCGAAAACGAAGACAGACGATAGTACTAACTATATCTTTAATGATGGGTGAAATAAAAATTGATCCAAATGAAAAAAACATCTTTTCACAACGTTTTATTAGCTTTATTCACGCTCCATCGTTAGTACAGCTAAATAAAACGATAATTTCATTAAAAAATCATGAAAATACTTAAACATTAAACCAGCAGTGGAATTTAAAATAAATAAATCATAAAATCAGCTGACTAGGGTCAATATCCCGTCGAAGCCAAACTCTTTATCTAGCTCGGTACAGGTCACGTCACGTAAAAGAACGCTGAGCGACAGTGGGTGTGTCTGCATGGGTACAGTCGCGTTCTAAAGTACTACATGGTACTAGGCTATTGTTTTATAATATTATAATAGTAATTAATGGTTTTATTGTAGAATCATAATAGGTACTTTACTAGCTACTTAGAACTTTTAAAGAGGTTGAATTAAAATGGATAATGTTTACTTGAGCATTATTTTTTATTTCTATCGTAAAATATAAAGTAGTTTAAAATAAGAAAATGCTTAAGGGTGACACGCCGGTCCATTATACCGTTGGAACATGGAACATGGAAGCCAGATGTCGATGGTGTGTTGGTGTTAATGGATGCTGCTTCATCATCACTTTCATCTTCGCTTGAGCTTCCGTCATCAGCATCATTATCAATGCGAATGATAAATGTTTCCATCATCAGGTCGACCATATGGTAATTTTTTCGGTATTCTTCCTCTTTTAACTTTACTGCACAATTTTCCCCATTCACCTTCTATTTACCTTTTCGTTCACTAGTTCAGTCATAAAACAATAGATATAAATAATTTTTTTTTCCTTCCTTTTTAAAACCATCGTCGCGCGTCGCGAAGAAAGCTGTGTGTGACTGTATTTTGGGAAACATCGAATTTTCAAAGCGCGGGAAGAATGAGGAACCAGCGTGCACACAGTAATACTGGCGAGCATTCCCTGTCGCGCCCTTCGTACCACGTGCCGCCGCCCGGCCGACTGTGTTACATATGGAATTCCTAATTGCGGGGATTTTGAAAATCGATATACTTATCTTAACATTTTTGTTACGTTGCTTATGAATATCGAATGACTCCCTTTTTTTTTTAAATATCTTCATTGCACCACATTTAAGATTTATTTCGGCAACTTTTGTGTATCATTTAATGCTTTTCATTTCTTATTTTTTTAATTTTAAAGCAGAGAACCGCATGCATATAAATGCAGATATTGTGGTACTTTTTAATGGCAACAAGGGAAGGAATTAAAAATACTCCATGGAGCAAAATGCTTGTTACAAAAATATGGAGTGTGAAAAAAAATTTCGGTAAAAACAAAAAAAAAATTAGTTTAAAATAAATCTTATAAAATTATTTGAAAATTGCTTCATTTCTTAAAATAAAATTGAGGGGAATCTGTTGAAGTTGTTTTGTCCTTAAATTGGGGAATTTGACATGGATTTTCGGAGAATTTGACAAATTGGTGTTGGCAATGTTACATCGAAATTCACGTACTAAGATTTGTTTGCAAGCGACATAAGAATTAGAGGCGACAATCACAATAAAACTTGCAAGTAATTTTTAATAGTTTTGACGTACTTCTTTTCAAATCGAAGTATTGGACGGATAAAAACAGAAAGTCAATTAATTATTTTTTAGATTAATTAACTGTCGATCATAATTGCAATTGATTATAACTATACATGTACTTGTACAAACTGGAACCCGCCCTCTCGAATGACATAAAAAGTACAAGAAAATGACCTTGAAATTTGTCTTTATCCCTCAGTCTCTTTCTAATTAGGGTGAACACAAAATACAAGAATTTGGGATATTATGGAAAAATATCAGTTTATTTTTATTATATTCATTTATAAAATTTTAATTTAATTGAAAATAGTAGAGTTGCATTGAAAAGTATGACATTAGAAAAATTCACAAAGACGAAGCTGAGGGCGGAAATTTATTAATTAATATTATTTATTCGTGTACTTTTTTGTCAATAAACGAATAAACGGGTGAATGGGCTCAATTTACAAAACATTAACCATGAACTCAGACCATCATCCTGAGCAAAAATCTAAAGGAATTTTTGTATGGAAATGAAAAAAAAATTCGATTTCCCATACAAAATTGGTTACGTGACCAATTTTGTAATTTTGTGCCTGGGAAAGGGTCCTTATGTTCTTATGTTATTATCGCAATACGACGCGCGAGAGAACGGACGTCTTAGGGATCGTATATGTTAACAATTTAAAAAAAAAATATTATTCTTAGATTGCAATGGATACAAAATGCAGCGGCTGTGATGCCGTTGTTGATTCACTATTTATGGAGTGTTCGAAAGAAAAATGCAAGAAAAAATTTCATCTGAAGTGTCTTGTTTTAACAAAGGAGAAAGTTGAAACTTTCACACAGGAACAAGAACCAGTGGATATGTCCTGAATGTGTACTATGCCGAAAGGGATAATACTGATACGCCGGTTCGAGGAAATATAATATTAAACAAAAATTTTACGCCGTGTAGCTACGTAAACACTGAGCGCGGTAGTCGTCGAAACCCAAGTGAAAGAGTTGATAATGAGAGCCAACTTCTAGACGAGATACGGGTGTTTCGCTGTGAAATGAAATCTCGGATGGAGGAGCAACGGAAAGAATATGCATTACTGATGACTAAATTTGATAGCACAGAAACGGAGTTAAAGGAATTAAAACAAATATTGAAGGTAGTCCAAGAAAAGGCAAATAAAGTGGATATGTTAGAAACAAGAATTAAAATCTTATTGGAAAAAAATGAGAATCTAGAAGCAAAACTTAATATTAGAAGTGAAGACAAAGGATGTAATCAGGCAGATCAAGGATCTAAAGGACCGTCTCAGTCTTTTGCAAAAATTGTTAAAGAAAAAGCGCAAGTAATTAGAAATAACGTACCAGCAAAGGAAAGTGTGGCCATGAAATCGGCGAAGAAAGTTTCGAATGAGGAAAAGTTACAAGAATTAAATAATGAGAGGAGTTTAAGGAAAATTGATAGTACAGAAAAGGAAAAGGTAGAACCAGAAAAGGAAGAAAAATGGACTACTGTAAATAGGAAGAAAAAACGATTTTCAAACACTGAAGTCAAAAAAGGTGGAAACACAAGTACAATTGATATTCAGGGAACAGAAAGGAAAAAATATTTACATGTATGGCGATTGCAAAAGGAAACAACCGTAGAAAATATAGAAAAATATGTTAAAAATTTATGGAGAAGAAGTACCAGTTAAGGTAGAAAAAATAAAACACAAGACAGAAAGAAATTATGCCTCCTTTATTATAGGAGTCCCGGAAAGCAAATATAATAAGTTGTGTAAGCCAGAAAACTGGGCAGTAAATATAGAATTCTCGGAATGGGTGTGGTTTCGCAGAACCATCAAACCAAAAACCTCAATAAATCCGTGGAGATATGTATCAAAATGCGTGCGTGGCCTCAGTTAAAAAAGAGTTCTACACAAATATTTCGATCGCAGCTGAAGACCTGTTTGCCATCACGGAAACAGGTTGCAATGAATCCATCCATGACGCAGAAATAATACCACCTGGATACACCATTACACGATGTGACCGAGCGGATGGACGTAAACAAGGCGGCGTGTCTCGTGGCCACCGTTATGAACTGCGACGAGTATTATTACCGAGTAATGTCAACGTCGATAAACAGGTGTTTGAACTGGTTTTTGCTACGGTACACATACGTAATAGATATTTATTCTGGCTTTGTGTTGTATATATTCCGCCTGGTAGCAGTGATAATGAATATTTTCTGTTATTTAACATTATTGAACAATTTTATGATAAGTACGGTGAATTATTGGTTTTAGGGGACTTTAATTTGTATTCGTGTTCTACAGCCGTAAGTAATTATTATGAATACTTTGAAACTTTTTGTGGATTTACTCAGAGTAATAGAGTAGGTAACTGCAACGATCGTCAGTTAGATCTGGTGTTGAGTACATTGGCAAAGAAAGGGAGTGTGAGTGTGCGCGTGGCGGAGGTGCCGCTCGTGCCTGTGGACGCGTACCACCCACCGCTCGAGATCTCGGTAAGTACAAATACGCGCCTGCGCCGGCATCTGACCTCAGCAGGCTCAGCTGCACCAGAAATTAACACATACGCACCACTAGGTTGGAACTTTAATAAAGCCGACTTTTGTCATTATATTCTTAATTGCGACCGCAGATTGACACCTTTATATGAGTTAGACTCGGAAATGAGCTTAGAATATTTTTATAAAATTATCAATTCTGCTATAGATGACTGCGTTCCGAAAAAAAAGCGAAGTCGTGTAAACTCAAGGTACATTTACCCGGAGTGGTACACTGTTGAAATAATTCGCAACATAAAATTGAAGGCTTTGCTGCATAAACGGTACAAGGCCAGTAGATCAAGAACTGATTATGACGCGTTTGCTCGGTGTAGGGCTAATGTAAAGAATATGATAGGACTCGCACAGGAACAATATCAACAACGTATTCAAAATCAAATGTTGAAAGATCCAAAATCTTTTTGAATTTTGTTAAATAAAAAGACGTAAGAGGAGTCCACAATTGATTTTGAAAGACGGGGAAGCGTTGTCTGGCAGCAGTGTGTTGACGAGTTCGCAGAGTATTTTTATTCTGTTTATAGTTCAGAGCGGCCGGAGTTGGATGTGAGCCCGCTATAGTAGGAGCAGGTAGCGGAAATGGAGCAGCGCGGGTGCACTGGACCAATTACAGTTGGTAGACGTATGTCGCGCTTAAAGAACTTAAGCCCAAACGGTCTGCAGGACCTGACGGCATTCCGCCTTATATCTTTAAGGATTGTAGGTCAGTACTAGCCAAGCCGCTATTGCATATATATAACAAATGCCTTAAGGCTGCTGTGTTCCCGGAGAGGTGGAAAGTAACCCGCGTTGTTCCGGTTCCAAAGGGAGGTTCAGCAGAATCAGTGGATGGGTACAGGCCTGTTGCAGTGTTGTCTTCGTCGGCAAAAGTTTTTGAAGCTGCTATTCATAAGACAATATTTCATCAGGTGAGCGCACAACTCTCAGACGCTCAACACGGGTTTCGACCAGGAAGGAGTACAACCAGTAACCTTTCTGTCAGATGGCTCATCTGGTACCGAGTGGAGACAAAGTTACAGACGGATGCAGCCTATTTTGACTTTAAAAAAGCATTTGACCTAGTAGATCATAACGTGTTGCTTAAAAAGCTAGCAGTTTTTGGTTTTACCCCACATTTACTGCACTTTTTTGCAAGTTACATGTCCGATAGGCAGCAATATGTGGAATATGAGGGACATGTCGGAGCCATATTTCACGGTCCAAAAGTCAGGCAGCAGTAACTTTGCCCTTTGGAATTTTTGCTGATGATAAACGACCTACCAGAAGTGGTGAAAGACGCTAGGTGTTTATTGTTTGCTGACGACCTTAAATTGTCTCTTGCGATAAAATGAGAATGACTGTGCTATACTACAAAGAGACATAGACAGGGTTGTGAGTTGGAGCAAAGACAATCTTTTGCAATTTAACAGCTCTAAGTGTGTGTTAATTAGTTTTTTGCGCGCACTCTATTTTACATAACTATCACATTGACGGGCTGCCGATGACAAGGGTCAGAGAAGTTAAAGATTTAGGAGTAACTTTTAACACAGAGCTTACTTTTCATGATCACATTATAAACATCTGTAAAAAGCTTATAGAAATCTAGGATTTATGCTTCGTACGGTCCGAGGATTCACAAACATAAAAGCGATTATCGCCTTGTATAATACATTGGTACGGAGTCAACTTGAATGTAATGCAGTTATCTGGGCCCGCATGAAACTAAGTATAGTCTCATGCTAGAGCGAGTACAGAATAAATTTATTAGATATTTATATGCGTTATTATAGTGTATACCCATTTTATCCTTTAATGTATCCAACTTTGTTTATCTTAGGTATGGTAGGATATAATGAACTAAGAGTTAGAAGGAACTTGCGCTCACCTCGTATATTTTAAAATACTCAGAGGAAAATTGCATAACTCTGAAATGTTAGGGCAATTAAACCTATGTTCCTGAGAGGTGTGTGGCGCCGACGGCAGCTGCGATTGTTGGTGGAGCGCGCGGTCGGACCAACCTTTGGGTGGCACCTCTGACGCGCGCACTCCATACGCTCAACTTAATAGCTAGCGAGACGGACCTGTTCTGTTGTACTCTGAGTGAATTCACAAAGACAGCATTGTTTGTAATTTGTTACAAAAATTAAAGCATGAATACAAATCAATTAGACAGCTACACTATCGCATTAGGTAATCCTGTAATGATAGTTGTAAGTTTCAGAAATAAATAAAAAAAAAAAAAAAAAAAAATGTTGATGGGCATAGATAAGTCTATGCCCTCAGAGTTAGCAACCCTACCCCTTTCGACATGGAGGACCGCACACTTATTTATTTATTTATTTATTTATTCTTTATTGCATTCCTTAATATAAAAGAATACAAAGGGCGGACTTAATACCTTGAGGCATTCTCTACCAGTCAACCCATGGAGTGGTGAGAATTTGACGTAGGTGTAGCAATATAGAAAAAAAAAAACAAAATATAAATGATAATTAATTACGTTATATATACCTTTTACTAATATATACAATAAATAATCTATAGAAATATCTCCTAATTATACATATATACAAATATATACATACATATATATATATCAACATACATATATAAATAGTACATATAAATAACTATGAATATATACGTCTAACAATATAAATGACATGGATGATTCATGTAAGAAGTGTTGTCTTTAATAGATGATTACGCACCAACTTTTTAAAAGCAAACTTATTGGGAGCTTTTCTGATGTCATCGGGCAAGGAGTTCCAAAGGCGTGTAGCCTGAACTGTACAGGAGTTACCATAGAACTCGGTGAAGTGAACTGAATACATATTTTGTTGTTAGAAGAAGAGCGTAGAACCCTGTCATGAGATGAGGAGAGATAGTGGAATTTACTCTTAAGATAAGAAGGCGAAATGGGTCATTTACTATGGAAAAAGAACAAGTAATATTCTGAAATACGCCTGCTGGATTGTAAAGCCAATTAAGCTTAGATCTATATTGCGAAATATGGTCATACTTACGAAGCCCGAAAATAAATCTTATACAGTTATTGAAAAGGCGTTCCAGCTTGTTCAGAAGATCCTGGGACAGATCCGGTAACACACATCTGCATAATCAATTATGGGTAATATGAGCGATTGGACAAGCATGATCTTAGACTTTGTGAGAAAATGTTTTAAACGATACAGAGAACATAACGTGGCAATGACTTTACGACTCACTTCAGAAACCTGAGTTCTCCTATCCTGAGTGGGTAGACACGTGATGGGGCGGTATTTGCTCGGGTCTGTGGTATCGGTTTTAGGAACCAAATGAGTGATCCCAGTAGTGAAGAGGCTTGGGAGCGACTCTGGTCGAGAGCCTCTGAAACTGTCGGCGAGCACAGCGTGACACACCACGAACCCTTCAGCCAGTAGTGATGCAGCCGTCGAGGCCCGGACTTTTCCAGTTCGGGGCCCTTCGACCGCCTCAGCCACATCGTCCGGCGTTATGGTGATGGGGTTCATGGTGTAACATCTGCACACTGACTCGCCACAGCTTCCGTCCAAGGCCTCACTGTAGTTTACGGGCTCTGACCAGAGGCTGCGCCAGAACGCGACAGTGTCGGCCTTATTCGGTGCTTGGTCCGTTCCACGTACCATTGGTCGCTACAATGATCTATAGAGCCTCTTCTGATCACTCTGAAGAGACGATTCTGGCTTGAACCGTGTCAACCTCTCGGTATATCGCCGAATCCGCTTCCCCAAGCAGCGATTCTCTGCTTCAGGTCGTCTGCGCCCGTCAGTTTTGCATATTCGGCTGGTACAAACTTATATTTGTCCCAGCAAACGCCATCCTGACGGTGCGCACAACTCGGTCTATTATGTACCCGACCTGAAGCTTGTCAGTCTGCCGATGAGGGTTTGCTTCTGCGATACGGTCCTCAATTCTTTTTCTCCAGGCTGGGATGGCGCTACTTTGTCTAGTAGCGCGTCCAGCCGTGGGAATGGCGCCATAATACGGCAAACTGCCAGTGCGGCGCCAAAAAGAATTGAGTCCGTCTCGCAAAGGTCCCGGCTGGCTTCCAATTACACAAACCGTTACATTTATTATTACAATAGCAATAGTGTCTACAAATTTAAAATATATGTAGAAAGGATGTTAAGAATATAGAGAACTTAAATGGAAAGCTTTATTCTCATTTCTTACGAAGGACGTTATTATGATGTATAGAGACACATGAAAAGGCTTTTAGAATAGAATAGAATCACTTTTATTTCAATATAGTACTACTACCACCGGTTCGGATAAAACTATGTCCTGGGAAGAACCAGCAAGAAACCCAGCGGGACTTATCTTTAAATAAGGTTAATTTAATAGATTACTTAATACTACCTATAAATTGTACCGAGACTAATTTTGTAGTTAAGAATAATAATTAATTCGTTTGCACGAATTAATTATCGCATGAGTCATGATAAGCTAGTAACGGAATACGACAAGCACACCGTTCCACGCTAGAGCCAAGATCGTTTTAACGGCGGCCGCTCCGTCCGTTTTATACAACCAGAACGGGCGCCACCGAAGGCATTGGTGCAGGCACGTGTTGTTTACAAGAATTATGTCTAGCTACACCCGACGCCGCCGCACGTGCATCGGTGATAACTCAGATTAGATGGAGTGCGTCCTCGCACGCGCTCCATCACAATCTTAGTTATCTTTATGCTAGATCAGAATGACTAGTCGCATCTGTAGCCATATCATTAGATCGGCGTAAGCCCGCAATCATTTCTCCTTTTTATAGAATCATTGTTTTTTCTCTTTTTTTGAAGTACTGTTTTCGCTAGTCCGGAATCACTATTCCCTATAGCCATATCACTGGACCGGCACAAAGCCCTGCAATGATAGTAAGAACTATTCTTTTTTCTTAATCTTTTTTTTTTCAAGTACTATTTATGCTAGTCCGGAATCACTATTCCCTGTAGCTATATCATTGGACCGGCAAACGCAATGATAGTAAGAACCACTTTTTTTCTTACCTTTTTTTTTTCAAATACCGCAAACATGTCTCTGTCACAATCACACTGTAGTGTAACGTCAGGGACGTAGTGACATGATAACGCTACACATATACAACACGATAACAGCAACACGACAGAAACGACCCAGTGCAACACAGACCAGCCTCTCAGCGACACCATCTTCCTTTCCTGCACTAGAAGAATTACTCAGCTAGAGTGATACAACCTCTCTGTATTTTTTATACGCGCAGACACGGCCACTTCTGACTGTCGCAAGTCTTCGTGCGGTTGACAGTAAACAGCATACGGTCTATCAGTTATCACCACCTGCTAACAGATATTAACACTTGTTAAATATTACAATGCTCGACCATCCTAGACTTCATTTAGCTCATGGACGCGCCTATACGGCCAACTCCAGACAAACGCGCTCCATCATGCGGTTCCGCTGTGTTCGCGCCATACTCGTGCCAGCGAGCCGTCGCGCCGTACTGGCGCCAGTGAATCGTTGCCCAGCTTTGCAAAATTAAAAATTAAAAGAAATTGAGATAAATGTATTGCGAACCATAGAATTCCGAGCTTCTAAAGTTCACCACACATTCTCTTAAGAAACTTCAATTGTATGACATGGCACACACAAACCGTTGCAAGCATTGCAAAAACAGCAGCTATGTGGAGAGACAGATACGACCACATATGTCAAAGGGAAGGAGGCAACTGCGCAAAATCTACGAAAGCTGACCAAGCCTCAGATGTCCATTTACAGCGCCAAAGGACCATGTATTCGGCGGCCGCTTGAATTGCCTTGCCATAAGATCTGCCAATAAGTTACTGACTGTAGCGGTGTAGTCTCAATCTTACCAGCGCTCGGCCGCACCTGACCATGTCCGATTAGCCGTCACAACATCTTCCTCATTGATTAATGTTGTAAAGACTTCTACGAACTCGACATAAAACCCCAATCTTGTCGACCACAGAATATTCGAGTATGCTGCAACACATTAGAACACGGCCACTTATTATTTTCAATTCATAGCACGTTAAAGTTAATCATTTATTTTGGTACATCGCTTAGACATTTCGAACTCAAAATGTAGCAAATGTAAATTAAATTTTAACAAAACTTGAACAAGTCAAGTTTTCACTGAATGCAAACTATAACTCATCTAGAAAGCCTCCAACATTTCTTTCGACATTTATTAACATATTTCGGTAAGTTAAGAAATAATGAAAGTACTCGCGGGTACTTTTAATATGAATCGAACAAAAGGATTTATCTTTGGGCTTAAATCATTTCACTTTAAATCTTTTCTCTACACTTGAATCAGGGATCATCCGGCGAGAAACAAACCCGCCCCCAAGGGTAGGATGCAAAAAAAGACCGCAATCGGCCGACCAATAGTGCCAAACACGGCGGCGAGCTGCAGATCGCAACTGCGATGGGAGCGTGAGTGGCACCGTACTCCGAATCAGACAATGGTCCGAAGAGCCAAGAGGGGCATCGACGGAGACCTGATATCTGTCCGGATGAGAGGTCAGCAGAAGGTCCAACAGGGAAGGTACATGGTCCTCCACATCTGGGATCCGCGTAGGCGAAGTAACCAGTTGTGTCAGACCATATGCCAAGGCAAAGTCATAAACGGATCTACCCGCATGATCGGTTAAACGGGAACCAAGCCATTCAGCGTGGTGGGCGTTAAAATCACCGAGCATCATGATCTCTGCGGAAGGGACCTGTTGTAGCACGGAGTCTGCAGCCATTTGGACGTGGTCGATGAGTCGGTCTGTGTCGGCATTACCGCTATGGGACCTATAGAGGCACCCGTAGACGCGGGATGGTCGTCGCTGTCTGCGCAGCCATATGATGGACAGGTCCGTACCTTGAAGACTGCCGAGGCGTCGAAAACAGATGTCCTTTCCGACGTACACGCACTCCAGCCCGGCACAAAGGAGTGTTCCAATTTGTACCCCGCAGGAGAGAACGAAGTATCAGCCGGAGAGGACACCTGTGTCCGGTTAGAAAGAGCAAGGCCGGCTTGCTGTCTCCAGATGGTAGTGGACGGCGTTAAGTTTTGAATGAAGTCCTGATATTGCAGAAATCCACGGAAAGCAGGGTTTTGTCTTTGCTCCGCTTGCCCCGAGCAGGTTTCGTCTTGAGCGGAAACGTTAATTATTAAGCAAATAACGAAGTAAAATTGGAAATACCGAACCAAAATAACCATTTGTCTATACAGAAATAACAGCAATTAAAGTCGAAATATCACTAAATAAACAGTTTTACATGACGCGCAGTATTTGCATGGTGTTTTGTACTTACGAATGAAATATAATATTACATCCTGGATGCCACTCACTTTTGCAACTACGCACAATAGATTTAATGACCATTTTACTAGTTTTGCCTCTGCATTATTCCAAAATTCAAAAACAAACTTGCGAAATGAACATAAACATCCGCCATGTGCGGTAAAAATTATTTGACAAATAGATTTTACGTTGCCATATAACGGCTTTTAAGAATAATTCTAAAATAGGGGAAATATGTAGGAAGCTAGAGAAATATTTCATCGTAAATCTTTATTAAGTGTTTAAAAGAAAAAGAAAACACTTGCGTGAAAATCGTTTTTGTCAAGTTTTGTTATCATTATTACTTTTAATTCTTGCCATACAGACAATTAAACTTATTTTGAAATTCATAATCGCTGTCAATGGGGTAATATCAGTCGTCCCGTTGGCTATCCTGCAGGGAAAACAGGGGTTACTTACGGTCATTTAATTATTCCTAACGTTGATGTTAGGAGTGTGGGTTCCAGTTTGTCTATACTTCCGTGATTTTAACTATTAAATTATTCAATACCATTTCATTTCTATTTTCTTGTACAAAATCAAAGATAACGATGAAATAGTGTTTATAATTATGTAAGTGAGTACCCAAGTAAGTACGTTTATTAATTTCAATATCATTTTTGTAGTAACGAACTGCTTGTTTCGTCAGGGTACAATTGATTGTCTAATTGTATTAAATAATTACAACTATAACTTATAAATTCCATATGAAGACTAGTCGTAGGGATCATATGGAAATTAAACTTATAAAAGATGGCAATATCATAACATTTTACGGTCTGTGGAATGTTCAAAGTGTTCACCGCAAGGACGTTAGGACGCAGTAGGCTTCAGTTTTTGGGATTCTATTAATTTTAGTTTTGAGACAGTTCCGTGTTGACTTTGGATATGTGCGCGAGCGACAGTTCAATCGTTTTGTTTATTAAATTTTTATTGTTATTACTTGATATTACCTACTTGTTATTACGTGTTATTCTTGTTGTTACGTTTTGTGTTTTTTGTTTTAATAATGCCTAACGCGTACGTTTATAGTGCTCGCCAATACGGCAACATGTTAATGTGCCTTGAGAAGCTTGCGGGAATGCTTCGCGCACACATTCACTGAGAGAAATTCCGACCGCTCGACACCCAGCTGACTCTCGTCTGATAACAGCAGCATTTCAGCGAGTGTTGGAAAATCGGCCCATTGCTCTGGTAGCGGCAGGAGGTGTCAAGTGACTGTTCACTCCGAAGAGCGCATTTAAGATGTCATTCGCAGGTATCCGAACCTAGGTACACGAAGTATCGTTAAATTATTAAGACGTCCGGATGGAACAAGTGTGTCATACTGTGCAGTTCACAAAGTGTTAAAGCGTAACCGAATGCGGCATAAAGTGCACAAAGTGAGTTTTAGTTCCGGCGATCACGATCGCCGACGAGTTTTCTGCCATTGGTTATTAGACCAACAACAACGTGTGCTTCCAATGAGCACGTTATCTGGACGGACGAGTCGACATTTACCAGAACCGGCCTGTGGGATCGAAGAAATACACACGTGTATTCAGAGGTTAACCCGCACGCTGTTCGACAAACCAGGCACCAAACCCGATGGTCGGTTAATGTATGGGCAGGTTTATTTAAGGATCGCATACTGGGACCAATGTTTCTGCCACAGCGACTTAACGGACAGCGATACCTAAACTTTATAAATGAACAGTTGGTTGACATTTTAGATGACCTATCGTTGGTTGAATATCGCCGCACATGGTTCCAGCATGATGGTGTACCTCCACATGTCGTGAGGTTCATCCGTGAGCGCCTTACCGAATTATTTGATGATCGCTGGATTGGCAGACTAGGACCACACGCTTGGCCACCTCACTTACCAGATCTGACCCAGTTAGACTTCTTTCTGTCGGGGTATGTGAAAGAAAGGGTTTTTAATCGTGAGTGTGATAGTGCTGACGAAATGCGCCAAAGGATCGTGGATGTTTTCGACAAACTACGAACTACGACTGTGTCGAAGACCACACGATGATGCCCCGCCTGCATGAGGAGACGCAACACCGAGACCAAATCTGCTTTGAAATGAATGGAGCACAATTTGAGCCGCATCTCATAAGACCACGGAGGATTTAGAGCGGTAAGCTGTTTCATACCAATTTTTTTTAAATAACTTCGTGCTGAACTGATCTGAATAGGTACATAACTGAATACATCAGAATAATAAACATACCTACACGATGAATAAAAACGCATGACTCTAACCTTGTTAACATTTCATTTAAGTATTTTTTTCATTAGCGGGGAATCGAACCAGTTATTTAGTTTATTTAACCTGTGAATTCGAATTAAAGTGGCTACGTGGAGACAAGCACAGTGGCAAAATAGTAGGTTAAGTATATAAGTTAGGTATTTAGACAAGTGTTGTAAATTATTAGGTATTGTGGTACCTTCAGTTTGCGGGCCGCGCGAATTCGGTGTTCGCGCGTACATTGACCCTAGTCAGCTGATTGTAATTCAGTAATTCCACTGCTGGTTTTATGTTTCACTATTTTCATGATTTTTTTATGAAATTATCGTTTCATTTAGCTGTACTAACATGATGGAGCATGAATAAATCTAATAAAACGTTGTGAAAAATTTTTTTTCATCAGGATCAATTTTATTTTCACCCATCATCGAAGGTATAGTTAGTACCGTCTGTCTTCGTTTTCGGGAGCGTTTCAAAATACCCTGTATAAATTGTATTGATTATAAATTGCATTTGGAATCATTAAATTGTGTTGCAACAATTGTTCATGGGATGTGTTGAAGTCCCAGATTTTAGGCACAAAATCCTGTACCAATATTTCCATTAATCTTTCTAATGTTCGTCTTAGAACCATTAATAACTAGGATAACCGGTCATCGGAGTCACCAGTTCTTATCTTCATTAGAAGAGAACCAAAATTCAAAATGCCTCTATTTGATTCATATAGTAAAGTTCAAATTTCTGTTTATTCATTCCGAGCCAATAATGAAACAAATGTTCATCAATTTTCAACACTTTCTATACTCGAAAAAACGGGAAATGTGTTATAAGCATTTATAAAAGTAAGTGCATGTTCCACTTGTTCAGCCGTAAATGTTCTAAAACTATTTATAGAATTGAACTACATATTCCAATCAGTGCTAAATGTATGTTCTACACAAATACGAGCATTTATAACAAGTAATATTTGTGTTTGCTAAGAGTTGTTGCTCTTAGAGGGTCTGAAATCCTATGCAAATCTCTGTTCTGGCAACCAGAAAAAACACAATGTGCTACAGTGTCAGCCGCTCGTCTATACTGCGGTAAACTAATCACCTTAGGTACTTCGTCAGCTTGCTGGTTGGTATTTGGAGAGCTTCTAGGTTCTTGGGGTTGAGGCTTTGGCTGCGGCTCTGGCTCCGGCTCTGGCTCTGGCTCTGGCGCTGCCTGCTGTTCAATATTTTGCTGCATATTATGTGTTGCTATTCTCTTGAGTCTCAGCCGACAGAGATGACAAACATGGTCTCTTGAAGCGCCTGAAACAACCATAGCCTTGTCTTAATATACTTTTTCGGCTCATTATTATTAAACCTGAGCAATAAAAACATTGTTACAAAACAATATTGATTTGCAGTTATCAATTCACTATAACATTGATACCAATACAAACCAAAAAGAGAAAAGTACATAATAGGCAAATCATAATTACCTGCCGTGGGGCATGGACATGAGGCACCAGGTCCATTGTCTAATCCTGAGTTGGCAAGCTGCTGCATTACCAATTGTTTAATTAGAGTTGTATTATGATGTATGATTATGTGTGGCGGTTTATGCTAGTGTAATAAAATAAGTAGCGATGTAAATACGTACTATTTTTGAAGAATTCCACTCGCAGATCTTAGAAATTACTCTCGTATCAAACTCAAAAACGAGATTATGGCAGTGTATCAATGTATGTTACAATTAACACATAGCAATCGCAGGGCTAGTTGTCGTTGTTGTGTAGTTTTAGTCTGCATGATGTCTCTACAAATATACAAGATGTTAAGTCGGTGTCCAGAAATCAAAAGCACAGAATAATCGTCACAAGTGGTATCAGTCCCAAAACAATGCCGAGTTCAAAAAACAGAAGGAAATCTAAAAGTAACAGTACGTATCATAATCCACAACAACGAGTGAAGCGAATAAGATGATGCGTATGATTGTTGATTGCTGGGTGTCAATCAATAGCGCGGATCGATGCACTGACGTATGAATCCTATGGACTTGGCATACCTACTACAAAAACGTGTATACCTTGGTATACCTACACTTTACTGAGCGGATAAAATGGCGGTTAATAGGGCAGCCCATATCGATATTTCTATTATAATAACATCGATAAAAGATTGTGAGAATGTTTTCATATTGTCACGGACTCACGGTACATTATCTGTGGGTAAAAATACCCCAACTTTTCTAACTTATTTCTGCCTTTCCTCTAAGTTGTTTGTTGGTTCGTCCTTCTTGCACGGCTAAACCGTAGAACTTACTTTTATGGTGGTTCCGTCAATGGCCCGCTGATAATGTTTTTTAATGAAATATAATAATTTTAATAGTTTAGTTTTTGTATTTTTGTTGCGTATCACATTATGATCAACATAGTACCTAATACAGAGCTGCAATTTGCAAAAAAAAAAAACGTATGAAAATTTGAATTTCACGGGCTACATTGACGGAACCACCATCTTAATATTATATAAAGGTAAATTTTGTTTGTATGTAAGGGATATTCTATGGAACTACCAGTCGGATTAGAAAAAATATTTTTGCATTTGATAACCCAATTCTTGAGAAATGCTATAGCCTAGGCCAGGGATGGCGAACCAATAACAAGCGTGCCATCAATGGCACGCGACACAATATTTTGGGTACGCCACCGATCACTATGAAGTATTATATTACGAACGAATGCGAGTGATCCTTTGCCACGGACTGTTCTGGCGCGGTGCGCGGTGCGGCGGTGGCGATTTCGAACATAAGCTAATATTAATTTAGTCAAAAAGGTTTTCCCAGTTCCTCCAGGTGCATCTAAAAACCATATTGTTCCCAAATTATTCTGAACACTCGCACACGCGATCATAGACTGAACGTTGTTCCAGTCATCATTGGGACACCGTTTTCTAATGTTGCCAGCAGTTCCATTGAGTTGCAACCAATCTCTGCAGAATATTTCTATTGGTAACCTCTCCGACTGAGGTTGGTGTTGGCAAACCGTATTCACAGAGTGATTTACCGCCTACTGCTGTTAAGTCTTCTGAAGAGCTAATAGCACAGATTTATGACAAGATCACGGAAATTATCATTAGTTGCGCCTTCATCATTGTGAGATATATTCCGAAGAAAGTCTTCGCAAATTTTTCTTTATATTTTTCCCATAATTGTACAGCATCTGACAAATTACAAAATGTGAGTAATGTTATAAATAAATGGCGTAACTGTCGTGGATTATCACTAACACAGGATTCTGCTAAAGCGTCATCCCAATGCTGATCATTTTCAAACAAACGACGCGCTTGGCAAGCTGCATGATAAGTTGATAAACAACATCGTCTACTTTTCTCAAATCTATAAATGATGTTGGTCCTCGCACTGTATGTAATAATAATCGCAAATAGAAACACTCAGCGTTGTTAGGATAAACGGTATACACTCTACCAAGAACATGTTCTTTGAAAATACCTGACTCGCCATCTACAGGCCTGCCACGGCGTGTACGATTAAAGACACCTCGTTGCTTATCGTAGGTATAATACGATGGAACTTCTCATAAAAAGAGATTTTGCAAAATCATCAGTTTGGCAAAGTCGAAAGAATGCTAATAAAGTTGTTTGTCTAGGGTTCTCTAATCGTTCTGTAACATTTTCGGCGTTGAAATATATACGCGCCTTCAAGATGTACATCCAGATGAGTCACAGGTGGATATCTTTCGTGAATGTTGAAACTTAAGATCCGCCACACAGCTTCTGAAGAGCTGATATATCTGCCTGACTGAAATGTGTGTACTTCATCATGTTCATTTCTCAACGCAAATGTAGCTTGGTCACTCCTTGTTAATATACTTACAAATATATTTTATTGACTCTACACTATTACATTTCAACATTAATGTGAGCTTGAAATGCTCTAGACATCACAGGCGAATACGGAACGACCCACCTATTATCTAAAGTAACCTGTTGTCCAGACACTCGCTTTTCAACAGTAAAACCACCATTGTCTCTTGAACGGCGACGATATAATGGGTATCCATCATGTCCTGTTACAGTTTCATCCACTAATGCTTTTGGATATCTTTTAGTGAAACGACCGTCTTGCATGCAAGGAGCATTCTAAATGCAAACATGGACTATGTATCATATGAGTTTTAACAATGTCGTATAACACGGGATCTGCAATCGGATCTGGAATTTCAGCACTGATTGAACTGTCTACATCATTAGGTCGAACCTTATCTTTTAACCAAAGCAGGATATGTGCGTGAGGTGCCGCTTGCCACTCAACATATACATATAACACAATACATCTCCAAAAATGTTATCTTTGGTAAGTAGATCTATCATTGATTTTAATTTTAAATGAAAACTCTTGCGATAATATCATGGCGGTCATGCGGTGCTTGACCTCAATAAGCTCCTGAGCGATTTCATCCCACTTGGGATTGTAGTTACTTAATAAATAAGTCGGACGTCCATATTTTCTTACGTAACAAAAAGCATCTGAGTACGTTCGTGCATGTAGCGTGGACCACCAAAAGAAGAAAAATAACTAAACGGCCCATATTCATTCATTATCTTGCTGCATGGCGTCGCGAAGGTGCACGTATTCTCAAAATCAAAAAAAAAAAAATCAAAAATCTTTATTCTCAAACCAGTAATACTTAAAATTAAATACATTATTGGAACATTCCTTTTAAGTTAGGAAACTTGTGTTAGGAGGCTCCGCTCTTCCCGTCCTTCATTTATATAAGTTAGTGTTTATTCTTCAGCGCGCAGCTGCCTTTGATTAGATCGTATATAAACTAATCTTTCGGTTTCAATTTTTGCGTACATGTCAACAATAAACTGATTGAATAAGCCACGAAAACGTTGAAAGTATACAAATCTATTCCGTCTCACTTGCAAGTGGTAACAATAAAATTGAAGGCATGACATCTTTTTATTATAATTAGGTGCGCCTGTACGCGGATCAATTTGGTATAAAGTGAAATTATAACCATCTTCCCTCGAGAGTATATCAAAGGATATTGCAAACTGTCGTAAGCCCTGTGGGTTTCGTAAATGTTGCAAAACGATTTTCTCAACGGATAACGACATCGCCACATTCCTGGTCGACCAATACTACAGCCAACTTCATTCGTGGATGGAACGTTTAACGCCCAGGGTGTTCCTGAGTTAGACCCTATCGGAATTTATAATTTTATAATTGTTATCACCATCTTGAGGAAGAGCTTCTAATGCCGATTTAAAACTGCATACATACGAATTAACCTGATGCAACATGTTCTGAAGTTGTGAAATAAGTTCAGTATTTAAATTCGGGAAATATTGATTTTATATTCTGTTGTAGTCGGATACAAAATATATTTGAAGAAACTTAGGTTGGTCTTCAGGCAAAGGGATCCTATCAAATGGTAAACCTGACCATCTTAAAAGTAGGCATGAAAGGACCTTCTGAGATTTGTTGAGCACCAAAGAATGTCATTTGAAACGCACTATTATAAGTGCGAATATTGTCAAGAACTGTTTAGATTGCATATGTTTCGACTCACGGAATAGTACATGTTCGCGATCAGCTGTGAGACGTACCCTCTCAGTGTAGGTTTCGGACTCGCGAGATAATGTATGCCGTTCGCGGTCAGCTGTGAGACGTATTCCCTCTCAGTGTAGGTTTCGGACCTGCGAGATAATGTGGCGCCGTTCGCGGTGAGACGTAACCTCTGTGTAGGTTTGGACCACGGGATAGCATGCCGTTCGCGATCATTGCACGTACCCTCACAGTGAAGGTTTCGGACTCACGGAATAGTACATGCCGTCTGCGGCCGCACTCGTTGTGAAGCAGTTTCAGCTTCTCGATAACACATGTTGTTCTCGGTCAATGGTAATGGCCTTAGCCTCGTTGAGAAGAACTTTGAGACGCCCGTGATGTAGCTGTCTGCTCTGTCAGCTGCTAATCGCATCTCTTCTGGAGAGCTTTCATTGGCTCGAAGTTGAGGCACCAACTCTCATAGAGTTTAACCGATGCTCTTTCCTCTTGACTTGAGAACGCACATTTCTCATTTTCTTAGCTCTCGAATTTCGAGATAAAGATAATCGTTTTAGGTGGCATTGTGTATTTTATTTTTAATCGACGGCATTCAGTTACCTAACAAAATAATCTACTAGAGGTCCTAACTAGCTACCATACACCTTAAAAATCTAAATGCCTACTTAAATAAAACGGATCCTAAATAAATCCTTAAATCCAAAATTAAAGTCTTTAAAATATATAAGTAGGTACCTAAACTACGTCTAATAGAATGAAATAACCTATTTGATCCTAGGTACCTTTAAAACTAAAATAAATCAAAAAGTTTAATTTATAATTAAGCTAATACTTAGAAATATTTAAACACTACCAAAATAACTAATACCTATTATAAAATAACAATCAAAAAATCTAAAAATATATTATTAAACGTAAGAGTAGACTAAAAGTCGCGCTATACATTGGTTTAAAATCAATTATTGTCTGTCAATAAGGTCGAACACTCTGAACGTCTATTCGCATCAACAGCCAAATATTGTATGAAGCTCGCACATTTTTTTTTGCCCAATGCAAAAGGCACCTCCGGAAGCGGGGAGGGAGGTGGTGAATGTTTCACATACCACGCATGGCTGCGGTTATGTGGGACTCACTGACCAACCTAACCAACCTAAGTGCTCACCCACTAAACACCACCTTGGGACGGCTTGGCCATAGTGGCCTTACTGCCGAGTCGGACGCGACCCTTTAGGGAAAAGAGGCGCAGGCGGGGAGTTGCCGCTGAGAGACTTGCCTAATAAGGCATATTTATTGAAGAAGAAGGCTTTGCTTGAGCCGCCAAGAGGCAGTTCAGGTCGCGAAAGCTTGTTGGGGGTCCGAGAGCGTCGGTCTGGGACCTCGATAGCGAGAGGGGGCTGTATAGGAAGCCGCCTTAATGAAATGATTGGAGTGGGACTCTGAAGCTTTGAAGAAGTTTTCAGAGTTTTTAAGAAATTGCTGGACTGTGGGGAGCTCTAAGTCTGGTGGAGGTCGACGTTACGGACGTACCAGGTGCGTTCGTGTGCCCGACGACAAAGAGGTTTTGAACAACTTGAAGTTTGTTCAGGTTTTGGGCTTAGCGTGAGCAAAAATGGGGCCAAAGACATTACGGGTCGTATACAGACCTTATAAAGGGTCCGTTTATTACGGAGGGACATTTTACTGTGTCGGCCCAACATACTGTTGAGCTACCCAGATAAAATCGTCGTTACGAGTTACCTCTGACATGGGGCTGGAAAGTAAGTATTTAGCGGACGTATGCCAGGACCGGGGTCCCAACATACGGATTGGCGGAATAGTAGTGGAGTGGCGTCGTTTATGTTCGAAGTGAACGGCGGAGCTTCTTCGGGTTCACATCGATATTATTTTGGAACCAAGCCCCAAGTCATTAACTGACTTTGGATCTTGTTCCGTATAAAGGGTAGGGACGCCTTGCAGTAGAGGCAGTGTCGTCTGCAAGAAGGATCTGAACACCATTCGACGGTATGGAAATGTCGTTGGTACAGGATATATAGGAAGAAGGGCACCGAGCCCTGGGACACCGGCTTTGATTGGACGCGAAGAGGAGAGCGTGCCTTCGTGTCTGTAACGGAAGGTACGGTCTTCAAGTAGGAGGCCACGAGACGAACAAGACGATCAGGAGACCTGTATTATGTAGTTTGTAGATAAGCCTTCAAAGCAGACTCTATCAACGTTATGTCAAAGAAGACCGCATGGTCTTATGACGGCGAGGATATAAACTGAGGATGTATTCCACAATAGGGTGAACTTGTTAGACAAGAGTGCTGCCTGGAAACCAAATTGGTGAGGGATGACAAGAGGGTCACCGTCTGTGGGAAACAGATGGCGCCTCATGCGAGTTTGGATAACTCGTTCAAATAGTTTGCCCATGGCCTTGAGGAGGCTGATGGGACGATAACTGGAGGGGAGATTGTGAGGCCTTTGGGGATACCAATGACAGTTGCCTCTTTCACGTGGTGGGAAAGTAACTCAAGGTTGAAGCAGGCGTTGAAGATAATAGCAAAAGGGTTAACACCTGCTCAGGAATGTTTAAGGCTTGGTTGAGATGCCATCCGCGCCCGGAGCCTTTTTGCCTTGGTCCTTGATGAGGGATGAGATCTCATCATTGGACACAGTGATAGGGCAGAGACTGTGGAGTGAGTTCGGCGGCGGACGTCATCCTCCACTGTCTGGATGTGGAGGGCTCTGTGAGTTGAGAGCCAGAGCATTGAGCAGCGATGCTGTTGCAAAGCACTAGCTTTTTCTCGTCCTCGAAGGCAATAGTACCGTCGGGGAGAGAGAGGAGGAGGATATGTCTGCGTGGAGGCTTTGCCATCCGATAGTATTGCTGTATGAGAGGGAGAGATATTCTCCATAGATTACTCTTTGAGGTCTCGAAATTGTAAGGCGAACGGACTTCTCGTTGAAGACGATTGGCCGTACGTCTATATTTGGTAGATAGAGTGCTGCCTCCGGAGAGCAGCTCTTTGGCTTTTATTAGGTTGCTAATATGTAAGGGAATATTATTAGCAACTGGACGACCTTTTCATTCTCCTTAAGGGAGGATGTTATAAGGTGGAGAGGAACGACCATGGTGTCGATTTTTTCGGCCTGAATAAGTCCGAAGAAAGGGGATAGGGGAGTCCGGAGAGTCCAAAGCTGTGGCTAGGGACGTCTTGAAGCCCTTCCAGTTAGTGAAGGTTTTCGTGGAGGGAGTTGGGGAGGTGGCTGATGGCAAGTATAAGGGAGACAGGGCGGTGGTCGGACCCAAGATCGTCAAGGGTCTGATTGACCTGAGGTTGAGGGAGACTTCTTTGCTATTGCAAAGTCTAATACGTCAGGAGCGTGGTGTGTTGTCGGGATAGTGAGTGACACCGAGGGGACTGAGGACAGTGAGGTCGAGAGACTGCGTGATATCAAGCAGTTTCGCCACTCTGAGTAGTGGGTAAGACAAACCAATCAGTATGCTTGGAGTTAAAATCTCCAAACATAATAACTGAATTGCTAACGCTAGGATGGCCTCAAAATCTTTTTGAGGGGAGAGTTCCACTGGGGATATAGCAGGAGGCTATGACGATGGACGGATGTCCGGTCAAGGCCAGCCTGCATACCGTGGCTTCCATATTGGCAAGCGCGGAGTGGAATGTGAGAGCAGTGTAGTATCTTGAAGTAAATGGCAGTACCGCCGCCTTTGCGGTCAGGTCTGTCATTACGAAGAAGAGAATACTTTTTGATGGAGAAACTTTGAGACGGGGTCTGAGGTGGGTCTCCAGAGGAGGAGAGCTCGCACTCGGACCCCCGCCTTTTATACCCTGCCGCGAGCCGCGTCGAGCGCGGCGTCCGTTACACAAAAATAATCCTTATAGCATGATTCAGTATTCACGCGCGATGGCTTATTAGCGTATTTCATGTATAACTTTGGTGTTTCTATACCGATTTCTATGATTCTTTTTTATTGAATAGATAATAATGTTAACTTTTTTAAATTAGGGATGAGTGAGAGTGTTATAAACGTAAGCTCCGAAAAAAGCTCCGGACTGCTTGCTATCGGGAGTTACACGTGTTATTGTAAGTCAACCATAAAGATAGACATATGCTGTGGGATATTTTTTATATATTTTAAGGAAAACATTTCCGTTATACATGATTTCTGTGTAGCTTTAACCATTAAGGCTGCACACGCGACGGAAGCTTAAAAAATGGAGTAATTTCTCCCGTTTCCCCAACATTTACCTTCACTGCTCTGCTCCTATTGATCGTAGCGTGATGAAAAGTATACTATAACCTGCCCAGGAGTATGAAGAATTGATTGTACCAAGTTTCAAATCTGTCGAGTAGTTTTTGTTTCTATAACGAACATACAGACAGACAGACAAAAATTTTACTGTTTGCATTTTTGGCATCAGTATCGATCACTAATCACCCCCTGATAGTTATTTTGGAAATATATTTCATGTACAGAATTGACCTCTCTACAGATTTAGTATAAGTATAGATTAATTGAACGTGAAGCTTCAAGGCACAAATAAAACAATTATCGTCATGATAGATCTCATTCGCGCTTTTGACGATTAAGTGTATATTTTCAGGAATGATATTATTACAAAAAACTGCAAGTATTTTCTAAACTTGAAGAAAATATCAACATTTTTTTCAAGTATTTAGATGTATATGACAAACTAGACGGAGAAAAAGTTACTGAAGAATTTATTTCTGTAATTGGTTCTTCAAGGAATTTTAAGCGAGATTTTCTCAGTTCAAAGAATTATCGGAAATACTCTAGTTTATTATATACCCTGATGTGACTTCATTTGATAAACTGAACTTGTCCCAATTCGATTTGATAAACTGAACTTGTCCCATAATACGTTTATATTAAACGTTTATAAGAACAATACTTCATTTTACAATCCTTTAACACGAATGTGTCGCTCTTATAATGATATTGTTTTGACAGAGTCAGGTAGGGACATTTACGTCTTTGACAATAATATAAATAAGCTTCAGCACTCAACTGTTCCAATTACCAATCTAAAAAAAACTCACTAAATTGTCATAAAATTGTTTAACAATTTTTTTTCATAGATATGTTTACGTATAATGCATGTTGCAATTGTACGAGTATGTATGCGTTTTTGGTTTGTATTCCAGGTCAAAACTTTATATATATTAGGTATTTATGTTACGTAAAAGTGATTATAAACTGTTGTGTACATCCAATAAATAAATAAATAAATTACCAACCCTAAAACCGAAAGTAATTCCATAATATTTGTAGCTGCTTTTTTAATTGCATCTACTTTTTCTGGGCATGTTTGTACACCTTGTCACGCAATCATAAAACCTAAGTATGTTACGGTATCCGCGAATAATGTGAATTTTTCCTTCTTAATTCTCAATCCATACTGCTGTTATCTCACAAACACTTCATGTAATGTATTTAAATGCGAAGGCGTATATTATAATCCCGTAACAATAATGTCATCCAAAAAGTCGCCTACTCATGTCAGCAAAAAGCTGCTTTAACTTTCGTTGAAAAACCTGAGCTAGATGCTAATCCATAAATTAATCTATTGTACATAAATAAACCTGTGTGTGTTTATAACTGTATACCTTTATGACTCATCTAACTCAAATTATGCGTACTATTATACGGAACCGAGCTTTTTAAAAATCTATTTATTACACAAACGTTATATTTGAATAAAATTAACAATAAAGATTTAGTAACTTATGATATAGAAATAACTGGGAATGAGACTAATGATATACAGTGTGTCTGGTCACGACCGATAAGGTCTACCCCTCCTGTCGGAATGGCCGCCACATTTTTTTTTATTCTTGTAGATACCTCTGCCAAAAATGCAGATTTCTCTGGACAGAAAGGTCCTACAGATGTAAAAAAAATGTTATTTAAAAGGTAAAATAGCATCTATCAAATAAAAAAAACATCATGGAAAGTGTTCCTACAAAATATCTTAAAACATTTACAATGCTAATTTAAGTAAAAAAAATTGACAATTTTTTATTTTTCTTAACATACTTCAAAACTAGCACATTGATACTAAATTTTTATTATATAATTTGATTATAATATAATTTGTCATTTTTATTACTTTCAAATTGACATTAAAATTATTGTTCTTAATTGCATAACTCGAGAGTTAGGGCTGTTTGAATATGACCCTTTGCGAGGTTATGTATGTAGAGCCTCATATAAGCGCTTAATTTTCGATAATGGATTAAATAAAAATACACTATAACTTTTAAGAAACTTTTAATGGCATTAAGTATTATTATTAATTTAATAATTGATCAAAATGTCCACCTCTATTCTGTAGACAGGCCACTGACCTTACAGCCATTTGTTGTGTGGCCCTTGATATTAAGACTATGTCGGATCTTATGTCATCCGCAATCGTCATTATTTTGTCGAGCAGTTCTTGTCTGCTATTTGGGACTGTAGCATAAACCCTTTGCTTCATCCATCCCCATAAAAATAATCCAGAGGTGTTAAATCCGGAGAGCGAGGTGGCCAAGCTACCGTTCCACCACGTCCTATCCATGGTGAATAATTTTCATTAAGAAAAGCTCTCACAGTACGTGCGTAGTGAGGTGGTGCACCGTCCAACTGTAGCCACATGCGCTTCGGTTGATCACTGGTAATTCCTCCATGATTTCTAAATGTGTTCCTTAAAATCTAAAAATCTTGGGCCATTCATTGTATTTGGTAATTCAATTGGTCCAATTAATTTGTCGTCAATCATAGCCGCCCACACATTCACTGAAAATTCATGTTGAAATTTACTGCCTTACTGCATTTGGATTTTCTTGCATCCATAAATGCTGGTTTCTATGGTTTATAACACCAGCTCTTGTAAAAGTCGCCTCATCGGTCCACATGATTTTTTACAAAATGTCGGTTGACGTCGCACAACCGTTGAACCACGAGCAAAAGTGGCTCGCACAGCATAGTCTGGCTCGAATATCTTGCACGCGACGAAAATGGTACGGATGCATGCCTTCGCGTTTTAAAATTTTCCACGACAACCTCCTAGGTAGGCCCAGAAAAACAGACTTTCCAACTGATATCTTAAAACAAAAAGTTTGTTTCATTATACCTATAGCGCATGAGTAAAGAAACCGTATCTTTACTCATGTGCCTATAGTAGGTACTGTTTTCTCGCAAATGTGTTGAAAACGTTGTATGACACACGCGTAAATTGGCTTCGTCTACTCGTTTGTAAGACCAACCTTTTACATATCAACACCTGAATATTTTTCTGTGTATTAGGAATAATTTATTTTGAGCTATAGTGGACCGCAGACGTAAAAGAAACAATGTAGGTAATTGTGTTATTAATTCAATAATAATAATTCAAAAAAAATATTTTAAAAGCTTTTTAACGTTTTTATAAAATACCTAATTAAAAATGTGATAAATATGTATGAAAATATTATTAAAGAAGTTACAGCCTATATACATCCCACTGCTGGGCACAGGCCTTCTCTCATTTCTGGGGTAGGTTACCAACCCTCCCGGATTACCCTGGAGACCCGGTAATAATGGTTAACCGATCTCTCAGGCAATAATTCTCCGGTTTTTCCAAAATTATACGCATCCGTCGCTCGCACGTGTCGCTACCCACCCTGTACATACAACTTTATAATTTGTGCTACTCACTCGTTTTGCGTTCAAACACAACACCGCGCGTAGCTGCCGGTGTAATATACTGTCCCGCCGACGACGTTGTCGATTCGCGGTGTGTTTGTCTGTCACGCACGAGGTGCACGTGGCGTGACAGACACGGCTGAATATGGTACTTCCCCAAGTTCACAAATATTAGATGTTGCTCGAAAGCAAAGTAAATATAGATTTAAAAATTAATAAATGATTGAGATTTTCTTCCTTTTTTTATTACTCACGATGTTTTTTTCCTTCACCGCCGAGCACGTGGTAAATCAGAATTGCAATTAACAATTTCATTGATGCCGGCGGGGATCGAACCCGGGTTGCTCGCGTACTGTGTTGTGATACTTACAACAAGCGCTAACCATCTGAGCTACCACGGCTCACAATGAAAATGTTATAAAGGAAATAAGTATTCAATAAAGATTTACAAAATTCTTTTGCGGCGGACAAAGTAGGTATATGTGGGGTTATCATAGGTATCTACTGTTATAATTATCTAGGTACCTACAATACAACAAAAATATCACAAACCGTCGCCGTGTCGTGGACACTAAAATGTAAACTTTAGGTAGCTAAAGCTTACATTGCTAATACGTCGGTACTAAGAAAACAGTCTTCATGGGTCACTTGTCTTGATAAAAACATGTGTTTACATTTAGTGATATTGAGTATATTATATAAAAAAAAAGTAAGAAGACAGGTAAGTAATTTAAAAAACAATTTATAGGTAGACAGAACTAATTACAATTATTATCTAAATATTATAAATGCGAAAGTTTGGATGTTTGGATGGATGTACGAGTACGTTACTCAATCACGCCAGAACGGCTGAAGGGATCTTGATACCTATTTAGCTCAGAGATAGGTTATAGTCTGAAATAACACATATGATACCGTTTATCCAGGTATTACGTTCCTGTGGGATAATTTTCGAGTTACACGCGGGCGAAGCCGCTGGCAACAGCACTAGTACGGACATAAACTGCGATGACTGTTCAAGTAAGCATGCGTCGGCGTCGTGAACTCTTGAGCGATCACTGCATGACCACCGGGGGAAAACTAAACATAATAAATTGGTAGTATGTTTTCAGTTTGCAACAAATTGGATTTGTAATGGGCCAAAATGCATTTAACAATACCAAATGGCAACTAAACACTTCGCTCTAGATATATCTTTATATCTATAAAAAGGAGGATTATAAAATGATATTTTGACAATCTTATAGACGGTTCCGTGGCGGTAATCTATATTAGGTATCTATAGAGCCATAAAGGTATAATATAAAGGTATAAAGCGATAACGCAGCGCCTAATAATTTAGCACGAGTTTGTACATAGGTACCTACTTGCTGATTTTTCGGCAAGCGTCGAGTGGCACACACAGCGTAGCGGTATGTATGTGTGCATCGTGTAACTTCGTTTTTGTTCGAAACGCCGTACGAACAAGACGTGCGTGAAAACTAGCATCTAACTGCTCATCACTGATACTATCTCTGTCGGGCACGATGCCAGGTGAGACAGCGTGTTTTTTGGCCACGCCCACCAGTGAGTTTGAGCCCACGACTAGTGCCACCTTAAAGGAGACAATTTCTTTTTGTATGGAGAATGGGCCTACTACAAATTTTAGGGACACTTAATGAAATGTATGTCGATTTATTCCTTATAATCTATAGATTACAAAATTAATATTAGTTTTATCGCATCTAACGGGAATACTGAGAAATTAAAATATGAATATCACAATAACCTAAAAAGAAACTAAACGCTATTTTTTTAAATCTGGCTTAACGGCTCTGGGTTCTAGCCCTTCTGAGCCTAAACTAAAAGCTATTTTCTATTAGTATTATGAGTTAGAATAGTGTATATAGAATAGAATAGAACAGCTAAATAATTAATAGCATAAAAAAAAGTTGCAGGTACATTCAGCATTTATAGGTAATTTTAGACTGATGGAAAATACTTTAGTAGTTCCGCAAAAATAGTACACTGACAAAGAAACATGGTGTGGAGCTATTTTACATGTATTGATTGATTAGTGAATATACATCACAAACATTACAGTTAAATAAATATGATTAAAGCCAAAATGAATAAAATATAATATGTTCATTTATAATATTACCTTTACATGCTATATAGTAAGAAAGATGTTTTAACCTGGTTGTATAAGGATAAAAACACAAAGTAAAATACCACTGTATTTATTACTGTAATCATTTCAAAAGTAGTCTATTAATAGTGGAACAGACAGACAGACAGGTGCGGTGTCAAGACTTTATTTTAATACATCTTGGTTGGTTAGTAAAGGTGCAGTGTAAACTTTGCTTTAAAATATATTAACTGATTAGTTATTATACCCCAAACACCATTAAAGCCAAACTGACTAGGTAATATCATGTTTATTTATGTTGATAAATATGAAGTGAGATGTTTTAAACTGGTACCTGTACACAGGATAACAAAACACATGTATAATTTAATTGTATTTATTATTGTCAGTCATTATCATTCCAAAGATTTTTCAAAATAACTTGATAATAACATGTCCATTTATGAAATTGTTAGGAATCATAAGAATATTTTATGTGTTATAAGACTGTTGTCTTCAATATCCATATACTTTTTTGTCTCTGCTTACGAGCAGCTCTACAAGATTTCAGCCTAAAACACACACTTATTTTAAGCAATCCACCTGAAAAAGTTAATGAACATTGTAAAGTGTACTATACTAAATAATAATTATCAATATATTTGTTTTTCTATATTAATTGCAATCTAAATAGTGTGTAGGGTCTATGTTTATGGTTGTATTGAAGAAGTCAAAAACATCCATATGATATTGTTAGAAATCAGGACATTTTCAATAATAAGAGATATAAGATAAGTCTATAAATATACTATACTTCAATGTAAATAAACTATATTTCCATATTTCTGACTGTATTTGTTTGCTCTGCCTGTATGGTAAATAATCAAGAAATTATTATAAAATATACAACATTAATCAGCTCAGATGACCAAATACTAAAGTATTCATTATGGATTTACATCAACAATATTTGTAAAAGTTGTCTGATTTCTTATTTTCACTGGTTTCATGTAGGGAAAAAGGATATTATTTTATATTAATTATCTGATAGTAAATGAAAAATAATATTCCTTGCAGAGTTAACAACACAGCAGTCTAAGCATAATGAAGCATCTGATCAACAAGGATATAACCATTACACAAGTAAAATAAACTTAACTAAGTAACAATACTTATGCAAACTGTATATTTGCTTCTAGTACAAGTGCTACTTATTTACATAAATATATGTACTATCTATCTACTATGACTGACATAAGTTCAGGATCCATGTTTGATGCCATTTGGTATTTCAAGTTTATGGAGCAACTTGCTGAATACATAAGGTATTTATATCTAAATGCAGTTAAATGAATCGCTCTTCAAAGCCGATGAAGCTAGATCAAACAGAGAAGCTTTCTTAAATTCCTCGACCCATTGGTGCTAATTTTCTTTTAACATACACAAAAACTTCTTTTGTATTTACTCTCAAATTATTTAATTTAGATTTTAGTAATAACATAAAACTTTAATACTTTATCACTTTTAACTCACTAATAAGGTTCTAAGACCTGTGTTTGTCATTTGTTTTAGGTAATTCATTATAAATAATATATCTTATAGATTTTTCAAAATTCTAGGTGTAAAAGTAAACTCTTGTATTACATACATACTCTTATATTAATTAACTAAACTCTGACTGGCATAAATTCAGGATCCATGTTTGATGCCATTTGGTATTGTCAAGTTTATGGAGCAACTTGCTGAATACATAAGGTATTTATATCTAACTGCAGTTAAATGAATTGCTCTTCACAGCCGATGAAGCTAGATCAAATAGAGAAGCTTTCTTAAATTCCTCGGCCCATTGGTGCTAATTTTCTTTTAACATACACATAAACTTCTTTTGTGTATTTACTCTATATATTATTTAATTTAGATTTTAGTAATAACATAAAACTTTAATACTTTGTCACTTTTAAGTCACTAATAAGGTTCTAAGACCTGTGTTTGTCATTTGTTTTAGGTAATTCATTATAAATAATATATCTTATAGATTTTTCAAAATTCTAGGTGTAAAAGTAAACTCTTGTATTACATACATACTCTTATATTAATTAACTAAACTCTGGCATAAATTCAGGATCCATGTTTGATGCCATTTGGTATTGTCAAGTTTATGGACAACTTGCTGAATACATAAGGTATTTATATCTAACTGCAGTTAAATGAATTGCTCTTCAGCCGATGAAGCTAGATCAAATAGAGAAGCTTTCTTAAATTCCTCCATTGGTGAATTTTTTTAACATACACATAAACTTCTTTTGTATTTTACTCTATATATTATTTAATTTAGATTTTAGTAATAACATAAAACTTTAATACTTTGTCACTTTTAAGTCACTAATAAGGTTCTAAGACCTGTGTTTGTCATTTGTTTTAGGTAATTCATTATAAATAATATATCTTATAGATTTTCAAAATTCTAGGTGTAAGTAAACTTATTACATACATACTCTTATATTAATTAAATAAACTCATCAAGTTTCATTTTCAATTTCGAATGTAATTGATAATTTTACCATGCGACCACAAAAAAAATAAAATAAAGTCTAAAATTCATATTATGTTAAACACTTATGCATCGATGATACTTTATTTTATTGTCTTAAAGAAACAAAGTATAAACTTTTTACTATTTACTAATGCTACCAAAAATATTTTAAAATAACCATTAACCACAAACTCTATTCTTACAGTAGTGATGCAACTCGAACTCTGTTTTCATTCGATTCAATCAGTGAATTTGTAACTCGGTAGTCGAGTGAAAATAAATTTTACTCGAGACCGCTTGCACTCAGTTACCGAGTCAACTCGGCGCACCGCACCGTGTAAATTCGGAGAGCGCTAGATAGATGTCAGTTCACTAATTCACTTGTAGTATAAGCCGCCGCGGGTGACGTCACTGGTTACATCCAAATTCAAACTTGCACCTGGCATGTTGTCAAGTATGAACTTATTTTGATTTATTATATCATGATTATGCTATCATTGTTTTTTTTTGTTACTTCGTATAAGTGCATAACATGAAAGTTGCTTTAAAAATATACTTGTTTGTTTAAAGTATGAATGATAACAATGCAACAACAAAACAAAAATCGTCAGTGTGGCATTATTTTGAAAAATGGAAGCGATTTGTAAGATATGCGAAAAGCAGTTTATAGATTTTGAAATACTACACATGTCTGTAGTAAATAAAAACATGGAAATACTACAAATAAATAAATAATAAATATTTGTATTTTATTTTATTTTTGATTTTTTTTCTCTTTTTTTAAAAAAACGTTACCACCACACTAGGATTTTCTCCTGTGTCGTGGAGGCAGTTTACAAACATAAATTGCACGAGGACAAACATTCAGATCCGGAACAATTATTTGTAGGCCATACAAATACTTGTTCCGTGCGGGATTCGAACCCGCGGCCCCCAGCGCAACAACTCATTGCTAAGCCACTGCGCCACGAAGCCGTCGATATTGCTACATATTACTTATTTAATAAAGGTACCTATTTAAAAATGCTTTAACTAAGATAATCCCTATTCTCAACTCGAGTTATAAACTTCAATCGATGCAGGGACTGTAAATAGTTAATTCGTATAACTCAAAAACTCGATTACAACTAGAGAAAATGACATGATAAAACCCGAGTCACTAGAGTCACAAAATTCAACTTGAGTCGCATCTTTATCTTACGGTCAATGCAGTGTCTGTCTACAATTTAGTAGTGAACTCGACTTACTAATTCGAGCAATTTATTGATATATTATGTAATATGAATAAGCTGATTAAGTGTAATGCGTTATAGTTAAATTATTAATAACATTAACTTTACGCTACGTCATAAAGTTAGAGTGATATTATTTTATGAAGATTGTCTATACGCAAACCGATAATATATAACTACTTATTAAGTTAAGTAATAATAATTATCATGGATGTAAGAACAAATATAAAAATAATTTGTAACAAACTGACACAGATTCGTTCCGCAATTCGAGTTGCGTAACTCGGTACTATTCGAGTTACGTGAATTTCAACACAAGTTAACTCGAGTCGAGTTTTTCCGAGTAGGCATCTCTACAATTTTTTTTTATATTACGTTATCTGAACCAATGACATGAACACAAATATGAAAACAACTCTATTTTTCAGATTTCGTTTAGATTTTCATAAAATCTTTATGCAATTTACGATAATAAATTGGTATCTTTTTTTTGTATATAATACCGTTGAGGGTCGCGAAAATTTCTAGTGGGCCCAAAAACTATTGACTCCTTTACAACAAGAATCGTTAATTATATTAAGATCTAAACTAGGCGTAGGAATGTTAATGTTTAAAATGTCGTCAGACGACACAAGCCTTGTGCTCTTTGTGTACACTGAGCGCTGTGCGGGGATATTTAGAATACCAGTGCCGAGTATAATTGTCTCTTTCAGTCCTAAGATACCACAGTCGATGGTTATCTTATTTGGGCAAGATTGCACGAAAATCCACCGATTATTCACTAATGGTTTCCAAATGTACATTTCACTAAACAGTGTTTTAGGCTGGGATCTATAGATCCTACTTTGACTTTGCTCAGACTTAGCTTACGAAAAACTTAGCTGAGTATATGCTGAGCATAATCTTTGATTCTGAATTTATAGTTGTGTCGGGCTAAGATTAAGCTAAGCTTATGCTAAGGTCCAGACAGTCCAAATATTAATGGATGCTACATTCCACGCATTATGTTTTTGACTTTACTGAATAAAATCATATATATATATATATATATATATATATATATATATATATGGCACCAGCACCATTGCACGTGCGGCGTCGGTGTAGCTAGACAGAATTCGTGTAAACAACACGTACCGCACACCTGCGCCAATACCTGCGGTGGCGCCGTTCTGGTGTATAAAACGGGAGCGGCCGCCGTTAGGGCAGTCTTGGCTCTGGCGTGGAACGGTGCGCTTGTTGTATTCCGTTACTAGCTTATCCTTGACTCGTTGGATAATTAATCTGTGCAAACGAATTAATTATTATTCTTAACTAAAAATTAGTCTCGGTACAATTTATAGTTGTATTAAGTAATCTATTGTAAATTAACCTTATTTAAAGAAAAGTCCCGCTGGGTTTCTTGCTGGTTCTTCCCAGGACAGAGGTTTTATCCGAACCGGTGGTAGTAGTACTACATTGAATAAAAGAGATTCTATTCTAAAAGCCTTTTCATGTGACTCTATACATCATAATAACATCCTTCATAAGAAGTGGAAATAAAGCTTTCCATTTAAGTTCTCTATATTCTTAACATCCATTCTACATATATATAAATATATACATATATATATATATATATATATATATATATATATATATATATATATATATATATAAAACGAGAATGAATAAAACTATCAAATGTTAATAATGAATTAAATCGTTCGATTCTAATGTCAATTTAATAAAAGTGTAAACAAGTTTATTATTTGTGTTGTGTGTTGTGCTTGTATTTACCCAAAATGTCGCCCACAAGACCTGTTGATAATAATGGCGTCAATGAACGCGACTTTTCTTCGACATATTTGTATTTAAAATCAAAATTATTGTATAAAATTAAAAAATATATGTATTTAAAATCGAAAACAGTCCAAATTGTATTTCATAAATAAGTTATTATTACATGAAATAGAAAACGGGCGTATGAGAACTGGAATGGATGAGATGAGTGCAAAATCAGAAAGAGAAAAAAGAAGATTTTGAAATTGAAATAAGATTGAAATTACGTAAATAGAAAATGGAGTAACATAAAAACAACAATTTAAAATTAATACGGTGGTTTTGAATAATATCCTGAGTTTTACGTAAGTCGTCGATATCGTTGACTTAGGCTTTGCTAAGCGTGCACTCAGCACGACTTCAATTAGCTCTATAAAACTGACATTATCTTAGCTCGAGTAAAGTCTGATCAAAGTCAAAGTACGGTCTATAGATCTAAGCCTTAGATTTGCTGAACGGGTAGAGCACTAAATGTCTTGTTTGCTGAATGAAAAGTGGATGCCAGACTGGAAATAAGCGGCTGAACCATTTCCTGTTGCGCCTGGGACGAGACACTGAAAGGGATATGAATGAAAAGTTATTTGGTAATAACAGTTAAGAGAACATTTTGTTTATATACATAATAGTCAGTGGCGAAGTTAGGGCTCAAACTAGAGCAAGCCAAGATATGGTTTTGTTGTTTTAGTAGTTTTATAAAATTTACCTTTTCTCGTTTTTCCTTTTCCTCATCGATTAGCACTTTAGTACACTTCAATTTATCACAAGGAACACTATTATCCTCCATTTTCACTAAAATGCATAAATTTTCAACTCGCAATATTTATTACATACATTAACATTTCTAACGTGATTATATTATATTAATATTTTACTGTTCATAATTATACGTCGATATGTTAAGTCTGCATGAAAATGTTTTACTTTCATTCACGTATACGTTGCAGTTGATAAAATATAATTAAATTAAGCGTGTTTAAAGTTAAAATGTTGAACTTACTGGTGAAAAGTCACTCCTTGACTTTATGTTTCTCGAGTTGTTTGAACAGTATCTCAATACACACGAGCATATTAATTTTAAAAGATCTTCACTCAAACGTCTCCGTTGCAACCTTGACACAGACTAAGTGAGTCAAGCGCGCACGCTCTAAGACGCCCATTACAGTAGGTTTTGCTGTCAGTTTTACAACAATCACGGTTGTGATTGACGAATAACCTACCGTGTAATGCGGTGATTGACAGTTGCATGAAATTGATTGACAAATATCTGGATATTTTGTTTTTACGTCAATCAACTATCAGTCACAATTTGATTGAACGTGTAATGGCATATCGTCAATCACGCATCAGTCAACGCTTAGACAGCAATGAAGGCGGACGCATAATATATTGAAGAGGCTTCCACGCGCTCGCGCAGCCGTCGCCACTCCATAAATGTGCATCAATGAAAAGATTTCATTTAAATTTTGATGCTCTCCCCGAGTTGTGGGACACGAAAAACCAGGGTATACGAATAAATATAAAGGTTAGCTTTCGTCCTAAAGCTATTTAAATAAATAAATGCGTTTCAAATAAGAAGCACATCGCGTTGATATTTGAAATTACGTAAAAGTAGCGTTAGCAACGTTTAAATTTTTTTTCGTAAATTAAAATAGGTAAAATGATATTAAATATTATAATTTTTCCTATTGTTTTTTTTTCTTTTTCTTTTCAAGATATTAAATTACAGTTAAATGGTTAATCGAAAATGAACTTATTGTGTTTAAAGTATTACCAAGAGTATTTACAAACATCGCTACAAAATTAAAGGTAAGTAACAATAGCGCGATGTGCTTCTTATTTGAAACGCATAGTAGGTATGTTGTCGTTTATTTGATGTTTATTTGATTGCAGAAATGAAAAATTGGCCAAGTTGCTGCCCATTTTGAGAAAAACGCTACCATAGATGATGTGAAGAAAAAAATAAATTCAATCAAATCCAACTACCGCCGAGAATTAAAAAAAAATTATATCAACCAAGCTTCATGTCTTCAATACTTCTACCAGTAGCGAGATATCGCAATGCTGCTCCTAGTTTTTCTTCGGGAGTTATAGCTTTTCGCATACATGTACCTTGTTTTTTTAGATATGGTGTTACCTAGACCAGTAACTTATCAAAACAAGCCTCTTTCATCGAAAATAATTTAGTTTTTATCCTCTTTGAAACCCGTATGTCAGTCAATAAGTTAATATGGGTATAAATCCTTTTAAAAGCCAGTCTTTTACTAGCGCCTTATTTTTATACGTTTTACACAAATTGTAATCAAAATTGCAACATGGCCTTTTTATGAATATCCATCCTTTCCTCTGAAATTTTGAGTTTGACTGACGATCAGTCAGAATGAGCGTGTAATGTCGAAGTATTCTATCATTCAAACATCAATCATGATTGATCGAACTGATTGACGCTTGCCTAGGCGTGTAATGGCCGCTTAACACATGTTACAAACAATCGAGTTGAGCGTCTCCTCTAGTACGTACATTATAACTCAATGCTTATTCATCACTCTATCCTGTAAGTGATCTGCTTATAAATTAATTATGGATATTACAATCGAACTCAAAGAAAAGACATTCTTTAATTTAATTACTTTAAAATAAAATTTATGTTCCAGTCATTTGATTCTTATGTTATAATATTTCTAGTATAAATAAAATCTGTCCTATTCATTAATAGGTCACTGTGCTACATAGTTGAATGTGTTTATGTTACGATAAGTGTTAGTTAACATTGTTCTGTGTTGTGTTGTTCATTGTTGCATGCTTCAGCCGATAAGCGGACTACAGTTTAATTTAAATTTGTAACTTATAACTTAACTATCACAATGAGTAAGTGTGAAGAAACTCCCTGTGCCTTTAGAAACCTACCGATGCGTCGTGAAGCAGAAGAAAAAACAGTAGAAATCGGTGTGTTATTAAAATTCATTAAACCCTTTAATGGGTCACAAGAAAAACTAAATCATTTATATCCAATTGTCAAAATGCATACAGTCTAGCTACTAAATTCAAAAAATCAATACTATTTAAATATATACTTAGCCAACTAGAAGGTAGGGCTGAAACAACGTGTAGCATAAAAGATTTGACAATCTCACCTATATAAAATGACGTTCGCCGCCCGTCGTAGGTTACCACTCCCAACTGCCGCCGACAATTTTAGGCCTAACACTATCGTCGTTTGCCGGTACTGTAGGAGTTTCGGCTATAACATAAATAACACAGTAAGTTGTCGCAAACAACAATATAATAATAGCAGACAACAGTTCGGTGCGTTAACCTCACGGGTCTCACATATTCTCACAGCGCGGCGAAAACACGCCATAAAATCCACTGTCGAACAGGTGGTCGCGGTGACCAAGTATACGACGAGGTTTACCGTAATTTAAACGAATAAAGGACTCTCGGCGGTTTCCGCGATCAAAGTCTCGTATACATCCTATTCCAATTACACATGAGACTCCACTGTATCCAACCGCTTGACCGACAGGGTAACCAACCCCAAACCGACAAGTCGGACACCACTGTTTCTTTGTACAAAATCCTAAGAATCAATCTCTTTCTTATACTAACTCCACTTGTCAATCGACTTAACCGACAGGTAACCGGCCCCAAATTGACAAGTCAGACATCACTGTTCCTTTGTACAAAATCCTAAGACTCAATCTCGTCCCCTTATACTAACTCCTGTATTATTCAACCGACTTAACCGACAGGGTAACCAGCCCCAAACTGACAAGTTAAACATCACTGAATCCATTGAATCAACCTCCGTACATAAATCTCTGTAAAACTTACTAATCCTAAAGTTTCATACACATCACGTATTCCCGATTTATGATATCCCTGCGCCCACTGAATCTATTCCTCTGATCAAATATTCCAAGCCTAACGTCCAGAACCAGCATGATCCTAATGTCACGTCGCCTCAATACACAACATGAAATCAAGTTTAGTTAGTCAAAGTTTATGAAATAAATAGAAATACAGAGAAAGATACGTACCTCATGTCAAGATCAAACATCCGTTGCATCTAAACCATTATCCTTCCTAGTAGATGCAGGTTCATCTGTAAGCCTATTAAATTCAAAATCCATATCAAAGCTTCTAATTCTAAGTAATCAAATAATAGCACTAAAAGAAATCGACCCCGGAGACGAAACAACTCCTACATTAGGCAGCTTTCCAATGAAATATATATTTAGAATAAATACTATACACACGAATTTCATCGTTCAAGATCTTAATTTAAATCATGATGGTATTATCAACGACCTTCTTAAGGGCTTCCGTGCCAAATCAAATATTCTCAAAAATACTAAACAGGTTCTAATTCAATTAAACTCAACTTTTTGAACCAGTGTATACAATCTCCCCTCACAGAAATTGTAATCAGATATGCAGCAAGTAATCAAGTTCCTTGAAAATGATTCTGGATCAGCACATCTCGACTCATTATTAATTGCAAACTGTTTAATTAACGTAAAGAAAAACAAACGGGTCAATATAACAGTAGTGACTTCCGAAAATATGCAATAATCCACCCAAATCTTATTTAAAAATAGAGCCCATACAGCTTGGAAACTCTATAGCCTTTTCAGCTTTTCTAACATCGTTTTCCAATGTTTCTAAAATAACAAACAATTAAGAACCTCCCAACTCAATAGCGAAGAGAAAAGCGCTCTATTGGACATATGTTCCAACTACTCAGATATATTCCACCTCCCAGACGACCAACTCACGTGCACCACAGCAATTGAGCACAAAATTAAAACTAACACAGATGTCCCTATTCAAACAAAATCATATAGATTCCCCGAGTGCCACAAGAAAGAAGTCGAAAAACAAATAAGTAAATGCTGATCAAACACGCTCTTCAACTTCACCGTGGTCCTCTCGTATCTGGGTCATTCCCAAAAAATTTGACGCGTCAGGAGAACGTAAATGGCGTGTTGTGATCGACTACGGCTCAATTACGTCACCATCGGAGAAACACATCCCATTCTTTAAATAACGAAATCCTTGATCAATTGGGGAAAAGTCAAACTTCACTACTCTGGACCTTGCATCAGGATTCAATCCGTCCTATCCGAAGATGCACCTAAGACAGCCTTCAGTACCTCAAAGTCACTTCCAGTTCACTAGGATGCCATTTGGCCTCAAAAGCGCCCAGCTACCTTCCAAAACTCTGAACACATGCCTCGCTGGCCTTCAAGGCTCTCGCTGTTGTTTACCTTGACGACATAGTCGTCTACTCCTGATTTTAATTCATATACAAAATCTTAAATCGTGCCTCTGTCTTCGATAGATTAAGATTATAATCTTAGCTTCAACCTGACAAGTGTGAATTCCTATGTAAAAGTCGCTTATCTGGGACATCTCATTAATAACGACGGCGTAAACCAAACTAGAAAAATTAAAAGCAATCTCGAATTCCTGTTCCCAAATGCGCTAAAGACATAAAATCTTTCCTCGGACTGGTCTCTTACTATAGACGGTTCATTCCTGACTTTCCAAACTATCCAAACCCCTTGCCTCACTTCTTAACAAAACACAAAATGATAATTCTCCCAATTCTTACAATCCATTTCCAATAAATAATTTATACAGATATTAACCTAAAAGAACAAGCAAACCTGTAAACCACCCTATAAAACAATTATAATTCCTACATTCATTGACCTAGATGAATAAAATCCTACATCTCTGAAATCCTTTCAAATTTAGAATAAAGATGAAATGATGAAAGCCTAGAAAAATTAGTTTCATTCCAAAAGTTAAAATACCTAGATAAAACAATATATTGTTTATATTTACGAGTCAATTATTTTGATAAAACACCTTATCCTGCGATATATGAATATTTATCATAATATCATAATTTATTTCACCTTAAGTAAAAACCAAAACTCCTCGAGATAACCACGATATCCCAATAGCGGGACATCTAGGCTCAACCGGATGTACAATAAATTCAGGACCAGTATTACTGGAAGGAATGAGAAGCGACATAGATAGAATGTCAAAAGTGCAAAGCTTGCCAAGAAAACAAAGTCCTCAGGAAAACAAAAGAAACCTCTATGGAAATTACTACCACATCACTGCTCCTTCAATGCGTAGCTCTAGACATCGTAGGACCTCTACCGAATTTGTAGCGCATACAAAGTACTCTGTAGCGTATCCTATACGTGCACAACAGCCGAAAACCAGTGACTGCCTCATTCATTTCATCTCCTTATTTGAAATACCCAAATCAATCCTCACAGAACAAGGGACAAATTTCGTCCGATCTTATCAAACAGTTATGGTCTTCCCCTATCACCCACAGACTCAAAGGAACACTGTCACGTAGCCATTCCACTCAAAAGTACCTGAAATCATTCGTCAACGTAAATCAAAATAATAGGCCCACTTACGCCTATACCGCTATACTTACCTACAATACCACTCCATACCACTACAAAATTTACTCCTTATGAGTTAGTCTTTGGACAAAAGCCTATATTCTTAGTTCTAAATACGAGAGGAGCTCCGGAACAACCTACTCTACGATATAAAAATGTTACAACACAAACTCAAGTATACACGAGAATAGGCTGTAGAAAACATTCACAAATCTAAAGTCTTCCAAATCATATTATGACTCTCACAGAACTCCTCCCAATATAAATCTAAAATCATTTAAGACAGGGAAGAGGCTTTTCACCTGTCTGGAAAGGACCCTTTAAAATAATTCGTGTCACAACAACCATACGACCACACTTTTAATTAACAGACGTCACGTAACTCATCACTTCGATGAATTCAAGCCAGCCGAAGTGTCCGGGATAGATTAGTTTACATTAAATTTAAATATAAGTCATTTAAGATATACTATTATCGGTAGCGAAGCCTCCATAGAAGCCAATAAGCCGGGCTTGCCCTATCAAACTGCCCAATCAATAATATCAACTAATAAAATAACTCGTAAACTGTTTCAAACTATTTCAAATTTTCCGCGCGCTTCTCTGTCGCTGTCGCTGACCTGTTCTACACAGGCCATAGATTACTGTATATACACAGGCCTTATAACGTCAACACGCGGCAAAACTGCGCGATTAGGTTGTCATAAAAATTAGTTGTCTCTCTCGCACGCGTGGGCTTTTACCGGGCATTCGAGGAGACGATCGCTCCCTTTCTAACCTGTGGTAAATGTTCTATAATGAAATATAACTACGATTGTTTATATAGCAATTAGTTCCTAGCAAAAGCCCGGCTTTTAGTGTGAAGTTCTTATATCTTATGCAATATATAAATATGTAATATCTTTGCAAGTTCACTTTACATTTCAATGTTTACTTTGTGTGTTTGAGGCGAATAAATATTGCGAGTTGAAAATTTATGCATTTTATAGATTTTTAGTGAAAATGGAGGATAATAGTGTTCCTTGTGATAAATTGAAGTGTACTAGTGCTAATCGGCGAGAAAAGGAAAATCGAAAACGAGAAAGGTAAATTTTATAAAACTACTAAAACAACAAAACCATATCTTGGGGCACCTAGTTTGAGCCCTAACTTCGCCACTGACTATGTATATAAACAAAATGTTATTCTCTTAACATTGCCAAATAACTTTTCATTCATATCCTTTCAGTGTCTCGTCCCAGGCGCAACAGAAATGGTTCAGCCGCTTATTTCCAGTCTGGCATCCACTTTTCATTCAGCAAACAAGACATTTAGTGCTCTACCCGTTCAGTGCAAATCTAAACTTAGATCTATAGACCGTACTTTGACTTTGATCAGACTTTACTTTCGAGCTAAGATAATGTCAGTTTTATATAGAGCTAATTGAGAAGTCGTGCTGAGTGCATATAAAGCCTAAGTCAACTGTTTTCGATTTTAAATACATATATTTTTAATTTTATACAATAATTTTGATTTTAAATACAAATATGTCGAAGAATCGTTCATTCATTCTCGTTTTATATATATATATATATATATATAAAACGAATGAATAAAATATCAAATGTTAATAATGAATTAAATCGTTCGATTCTAATGTCAATTTAATAAAAGTGTAAACAAGTTTATTATTTGTGTTGTGTGTTGTGCTTGTGTATTTGCAAAATATCGCCCACAAATATATGCATCCAGATGAGTGCAAAATCAGAAAGAAAAAAAGAAGATTTTAAGAAATTCGAAATAAGATTGAAATTACGTAAATAGAAAATGGAGTAACATAAAAACAACAATTTAAAATTAATACGGTGGTTTTGAATAATATCCTGAGTTTTACGTAAGTCGTCGATATCGTTGACTTAGGCTTTGCTAAGCGTGCACTCAGCACGACCTCAATTAGCTCTATAAAACTGACATTATCTTAGCTCGAAAGTAAAGTCTGATCAAAGTCAAAGTACGGTCTATAGATCTAAGCCTTAGATTTGCACTGAACGGGTAGAGCACTAAATGTCTTGTTTGCTGAATGAAAAGTGGATGCCAGACTGGAAATAAGCGGCTGAACCATTTCCTGTTGCGCCTGGGACGAGACACTGAAAGGGATATGAATGAAAAGTTATTTGGTAATAACAGTTAAGAGAATAACATTTTGTTTATATACATAATAGTCAGTGGCGAAGTTAGGGCTCCAAACTAGGGCAAGCCCAAGATATGGTTTTGTTGTTTTTAGTAGTTTTATAAAAATTTACCTTTTCTCGTTTTCGATTTTTCCTTTTCCTCGCCGATTAGCACTTTAGTACACTTCAATTTATCACAAGGAACACTATTATCCTCCATTTTCACTAAAATGCATAAATTTTCAACTCGCAATATTTATTACATACATTAACATTTCCTAACATTAATTATATTATATTTTACTGTTCATAATTATACGTCGATAGTGTTAAGTCTGCGCATGAAAATGTTTTACTTTTTGACATTCACGTATACGTTGCAGTTGATAAAATATAATTAAATTAAGCGTGTTTTAAAGTTAAAATGTTGAACTTACTGGTGAAAAGTCACTCCTTGACTTTTATATTTCTCGAGTTGTTTGAACAGTATCTCAATACACGAGCATAATTTTAAAAGATCTTCCTCAAACGTCTCACGTTGCAGCAACCTTGACACAGACTAAGTGAGTCAAGCGCGCACGCTCTGAACGCCCATTACACAGTAGGTTTTGCTGTCGGTTTACAACAATCACGGTTGTGATTGACGAATAACCTACCGTGTAATGCGGTGATTGACAGTTGCATGAAATTGATTGACAAATATCTGGATATTTTGATTTTTACGTCAATCAACTATCAGTCACGAATTTTGATTGAACGTGTGGCATATCGTCAATCACGCATCAGTCAACGCTTAGGCAATGAAGGCGGACGCATAATATATTGAAGAGCGGCTTCACGCGCTCGCGCAGCCGTCGCCCTCCGCCAAATGCATCAGCCAGAAAGATTTCATTTAAATTTTGATGCTCTCAGTTGTGGGACACGAAAAACCAGGGTATACGAATAAATATAAAGGTAAGCTTTTCGTCCTAGCTATTTAAATAAATAAATGCGTTTCAAATAAGAAGCACATCGCGTTGATATTTGAAATACGTAAATAGCGTTAACGTTTAAATTTTTTTTCGTAAATTAAAATAGGTAAAATGATATTAAATATTATAATTTTTCCTATTGTTTTTTTTTCTTTTTCTTTTCAAGATATTAAATTACAGTTAAATGGTTAATCGAAAATGAACTTATTGTAGTTTAAAGGTATTACCAAAGGTATTTACCAAACATCGCTACCAAAATTAAAGGTAAGTAACAATAACGCGATGTGCTTCTTATTTGAAACGCATAGTAGGTATGTTGTCGTTTATTTGATGTTTATTTGATTGCAGAAATGAAAAATTGGCCAAGTTGCTGCCCATTTTGAGAAAAACGCTACCATAGATGATGTGAAGAAAAAAATAAATTCAATCAAATCCAACTACCGCCGAGAATTAAAAAAAAATTATATCAACCAAGCTTCATGTCTTCAATACTTCTACCAGTAGCGAGATATCGCAATGCACTCTAGTTTTTCTTCGGGAGTTATAGCTTTTCGCATACATACACCTTGTTTTTTAGATATGTGTTACCTAGACCAGTAACTTATCAAAACAAGCCTCTTTCATCGAAAATAATTTGCATAGTTTTATCCTCTTTGAAACCCGTATGTCAGTCAATAAGTTAATATGGGTATAGAAATCCCTTTTTAAAAGCCAGTCTTTTACCTAGCGCCTTATTTTTATACGTTTTTTACACAAAATTGTAATCAAAATTGCAACACAGGCCTTTTTTTATGAATATCCATCCTTTCCCTCTGAAATTTTGAGTTTGACTGACGATCAGTCAGAATGAGCGTGTAATGTCGAAATTATTCTATCATTCAAACATCAATCATGATTGATCGAACTGATTGACGCTTGCCTAGGCGTGTAATGGCCGCTTAACATGTGTTACAAACAATCGAGTTGGGCGTCTCCTCTAGTACGTAGTACATTATAACTCAATGCTTATTCATCTCTATCCTGTAAGTGATCTGCTTATAAATTAATTATTTTCGGATATTACAATCGAACTCAAAGAAAAGACATTCTTTAATTTAATTACTTTAAAATAAAATTTATGTTCCAGTCATTTGATTCTTATGTTATAATATTTCTAGTATAAATAAAATCTTTGTCCTATTCATTAATAGGTCACTGTGCACATAGTTGAATGTGTTTATGTTACGATAAGTGTGTTAGTTAACATTGTTCTGTGTTGTGTTGTTCATTGTTGCATGCCAGCCGATAAGCGGACTACAGTTTAATTTAAATTTGTAACTTATAACCTTACTCTCACAATAAGTGTGAAGAAACTCCTGTGCCTTTTGAAACCTACCTATGCGTCGTGAGAGCAGAAAAACAGTAGAAATCGGTGTGTTATTAAAATTCATTAAACCCAATGGGTCCAAGAAAAACTAAATCATTTATATCAATTGTCAAAATGCATACAGTCTAGCTACTAATTCAAAATCAATACTATTTAAATATATACAGCCAACTAGAAGGTAGGGCTGAACAACGTTAGCATAAAAGATTTGACAATCTCACCTATATAAAATGAAAGGCGTTCGCCGCCCGTCGTAGTTACCTCCAACCCAACTGCCGCCCGACAATTTTAGGCCTAACACTATCGTCGTTTGCCGGTACTGTAGGAGTTTCGGCTATAACATAAATAACACAGTAAGTTGTCGCAAACAACAATATAATAGCAGACAACAGTCCGGTTACCCTGTCGGTTAAGTCGATTGGATACAGTGGAGTTAGTATAAGAAAGAGATTGATTCTTAGGATTTTGTACAAAGAAAACAGTGGTGTCCGACTTGTCGGTTTGGGGTTGGTTACCCTGTCGGTCAAGTCGGTTGGATACAGTGGAGGTCTCATGTGTAATTGGAATAGGATGTATACGAGACTTTGGACTCGCGGGAAACCGCCGAGAGTCCTTTATTCGTTTAAATTACGGTAAACCTCGTCGTATACTTGGTCTACCGCGACCACCTGTTCGACAGTGTGGATTTTACGTGGCGTGTTTTCGCCGCGCTGTGAGAATATGTGAGGTAGACCTTGTGAGGTTAACGCACCGAACTGTTGTCTGCTATTATTATATTGTTGTTTGCGACAACTTACTGTGTTATTTATGTTATAGCCGAAACTCCTACAGTACCGGCAAACGACGATAGTGTTAGGCCTAAAATTGTCGGGGCGGCAGTTGGGTTGGAGTGGTAAACTACGACGGGGCGGCGAACGCCTTTCATTTTATATAGGTGAGATTGTCAAATCTTTTATGCTACACGTTGTTTCAGCCCTACCTTCTAGTTGGCTAAGTATATATTTAAATAGTATTGATTTTTTGAATTTAGTAGCTAGACTGTATGCATTTTGACAATTGGATATAAATGATTTAGTTTTTCTTGTGACCCATTAAAGGGTTTAATGAATTTTAATAACACACGATTTCTACTGTTTTTCTTCTGCTTCGACGCATCGGTAGGTTTCTAAAGGCACAGGGTTTCTTCCTTACTCATTGTGATAGTTAGTTATAAGTTACAAATTTTAAACTGTAGTCCGCTTATCGGCTGAAGCATGCAACAATGAACAACACATAGAACAATGTATGCTACTTATCGTAACATAAACACACATTCAACTATGTAAGCACAGTGACCTATTAATGAATAGGACAAAGATTTTATTTATACTAGAAATATTATAACATAAGAATCAAATGACTGGAACATAAATTTTATTTTAAAGTAATTAAATTAAAGAATGTCTTTTCTTTGAGTTCGATTGTAATATCCGAAAATAATTAATTTATAAGCAGATCTTACAGGATAGAGTGATGAATAAGCATTGAGTTATAATGTACTACGTACTGAGGAGACGCCTCAACTCGATTGTTTGTAACATGTGTTGGCGGCCATTACACGCCTAGGCAAGCGTCAATCAGTTCGATCAATCATGATTGATTTTGAATGATAGAATAATTTCGACATTACACGCTCATTCTGACTGATCGTCAGTCAAACTCAAAATTTCAGAGGAAAGGATGGATATTCATAAAAAGGCCTGTGTTGCAATTTTGATTACAATTTTGTGTAAAAATATATAAAAAATAAGGCGCTAGGTAGACTGGCTTTAAAAGGATTTCTATACCTATAACAATTGACTGACATACGGGTTTCAAAGAGGATAAAAACTATGCAAATTATTTTCGCATGAAAGAGGCTTGTGATAAGTTACTGGTCTAGGTAACACCATATCTAAAAAACAAGGTACATGTATGCAAAAGCTACTCCCGAAAAACTAAGGCAGCATTGCGATATCTCGCTACTGGTAAGTATTGAAGACATGAAGCTTGGTTGATATAATTTTTTTAATTCTCGGCGGTGTTGGATTTGATTGAATTTATTTTCTTCATCATCTATGGTAGCGTTTTCTCAAAATGAGCAGCAACTTGGCCAATTTTTCATTTCTGCAATAAACAAAATAAACGACATACCTACTATGCGTTTCAAATAAGAAGCACATCGCGTTATTGTTACTTACCTTTAATTTTGGTAGCGATGTTTGGTAAATACCTTTGGTAATACCTTTAAACTACAATAAGTTCATTTTCGATTAACCATTTAACTGTAATTTAATATCTTGAAAAGAAAAAGAAAAAAAAACTAAGAAAAATTATAATATTTAATATCATTTTACCTATTTTAATTTACGAAAAAAAATTTAAACGTTGCTAACGCTACTTTTACGTAATTTCTAATATCAACGCGATGTGCTTCTTATTTGAAACGCATTTATTTATTTAAATAGCTTTAGGACGAAAAAAACACCTTTATATTTATTCGTATACCCTGGGTTTTTCGTGTCCCACAACTCGGGGAGAGCATCAAAATTTAAAATGAAATCTTTTTCTGGCTGATGCACATTTGGCGGGAGTGGCGACGGGCTGCGCGAGCGCGTGGAAGCCGCCTCTTCAATATATTATGCGTCCACCTTCATTGCTGTCTAAGCGTTGACTGATGCGTGATTGACGATATGCCATTACACGTTCAATCAAAATTCGTGACTGATAGTTGATTGACGTAAAAATCAAAATATCCAGATATTTGTCAATCAATTTCATGCAACCGTCAATCACCGCATTACACGGTAGGTTATTCGTCAATCACAACCGTGATTGTTGTAAAACTGACAGCAAAACCTACTGTGTAATGGGCGTCTTAGAGCGTGCGCGCTCGACTCACTTAGTCTGTGTCAAGGTTGCTGCAACGTGAGACGTTTGAGTGAAGATCTTTTTTTTAAATTAATATGCCTTCGTGTGTATTGAGATACTGTTCAAACAACGAGAAACATAAGTAAAAGTCAAGGTGACTTTTCACCAGTAAGTTCAACATTTTAACTTTAAAACGTTTAATTTAATTATATTTTATCAACTGCAACAATATACGTGAATGTCAAAAGTAAAACATTTTCATGCGCAGACTTAACACTATCGACGTATAATTATGAACAGTAAAATATTAATATAATATAATCACGTTAGGAAATGTTAATGCATTAAAATTAATATTATTATTATTTGATTTAAAGGTTTCGGCGTATCATGAAACAAAAGAATCTGTTACCGTCAGATTATTCACGCATATGTTCCGTGCATTTCAAAGAAAACGAAATACACTACAAAAACAGGAAGAATGTACTCAAATAAATCTGCTGTACCATGATAACGTAATTATATTATTACATCATTGCTGAGATTTTGTTTCATTTTGATTAGACGACGAACAATTTTTGTAATGTTCAATATATTTACGGGACTTAAGAGCGGAACCCTCGGCGCAAGTCATATTAGTATATGGCGGTTTCTTAATACTGTAACGCTAGAATTTTTACAGGCTTCCCAAATAACTAGTATCTTTTTTTTTCAGCCAACAAAATATGGTGAACAGGAAGTATCAGAACCGTTGTCTGAATCAGTTAGCAGTTCAAATTCAATTTTTAATAGTCCGAGAAAAATTGTACTTAAATATAAATTACGCAAGTGATGTATCCTAAGCCTAATTCGAGTGATGTTTACAAAGCCTAAGCTTTTAAATATAGTTCTACGGCATTACCTTAGTAACGGAATCTATAATTCTAGGTCATTATAAAAATAATAAAATATGAGCAAAAATCTACAGCTAGAAAGAAACTTACCGAGTCAGATACAAAGACAAAATATTTATTTAAAGAAAAAATGTGAAACATAAATTCGGTCTCAACTTAAATGCTGAAATTGATTTAATGACTAAAGCAGAAGTTGTGGAGTTACATAAATCTTTAATGAAAAAGAATAAACAGAGCACGCATTTTTTATTATACTGCGTACCTTTACGTAAATTCGCATTGACTTTACACTATTATTCACCAGCTGCGTATAAATACGTTAGAGAATGCTACAAAAATAATAATGATATTTGATAATAAATGTATATTTTATATTTTACATATTTATCTTTAAAACATTAAATAAAATATCATTAAAATGTAATTCTGACATAATATTATGTAATATTATATTAAATTAACATATGCAAAATAAATAACAATTAAAAAACTTGTACGCGATATAATTAAAATACAATTTAAATGAACAATTATTACATACTGATCATTCTACCGTATAATCTATGAAGACAAAACTGACCACGAAGGCGCAATGCGCTCTTATATCAACTGCGCATGCGCGACTCTGCTATCGCCCGCGCATGCGCGAAGACAAAAAAGAAGCGCACATTTTTTATTTGGAATAGCTTCTCTAGTACGTAGTACATTATAACTCAATGTGAATAAGCTTGCGTTCATGTTCATTATGCGTCAGAGACACAGACCTCTGTGTGCCAGCAAGGACGATGATGATGATGATGAGTAAGGATCACCTGGTGATGAGCAGGATGTTAGATGCACTTGGGACAGGCTGGGCGTCGATTTTCTTGATGTACTTACACTTTATTTATACTTTTTACTTTAATTAGTGTAGTTGAACCAATACATGAACGGTTAAGCGGAATGCAATTTATTTAATTTTTTATCAAATCTCCTATACAATGAATATTCAATTTTTTTCGTTGTATAGTTATCTAATTATGTAAAAAATCTAATTATCTATCTAGATATGTTGTACATTAATTAGTTAAACTGTGTTTATTTCAAATAATGTTATAATTGCGAAAATATCAAAACAGTGTCTTTGGCCCCAATTGTGAACGGCTTGGAACTAATTCTGAACAAAATCAGCCTTATTTATGAACTAAGAAAATGAAAGGCAAACTACTATATAAAAAAACATCATGTTAATTAAGCATGATTTCGCTTACTTAGATACCTATGTAAATAACCCTTTCAGCACGAGAAAAAAATATTGTTTTCTGAAAAATCTGGTTAATTTCCTGAGACTTTAGGGTCTTAGTAAACAGGGAAAAATAATTTTAAAAAAAATATGGGGGTGGTTCTCCCCCCTTATAGTATACGATCGTATCAATCTATCACGACCCTGTAAATAGTATTTTGATTGAGGGTATAGTCGTAAGTGAAAAATAAAAGGCATTGTCAATATAAGGAACTGTATTCTTCTTTGTGTAATAAACATCTCTCTTACTTAACATAACTTCTTAAAGTCAGTAAGAAATTTAATCAAAAAATACTTTTAAACGTACAAACATTTAACATTTCTTAGAGTAATTTTTAAAAATTGTAATCAGTCTTCATTCGGTCAGGAGTTATTCTTCAAGTAGGTACTTAAATAACGATCAGAGATCAAAAGTATTGAGTTATTATTAATAATAAAAGACTTATTTTTTTATGGTAGTCACAAAAACAATTATTAGCTCGAAAAAGGCACATATAAATTTTGAACAGAGCACTTTCGATCGCCATTTACAATCTTCCATCCGGCAGTTTCTTGGAACTTCTATTGTGTCAAATATCGATAGATGATCATACCCGTCATACCTCTTGTCAATGACGGAACATGGTGCTGATCGCTACAGCCTCCCGCTTAGCGACCAGCATATTCACGTCAGGTTTTCATAATCGGTTTCTTCAGTCTATTTCTGTCAAGGTATTCAACAGTGAATCTGCAATAGCCAACCTGAACCAAAGATCTTTTATTTTTTTACTGGAATCTGCCTGCTCTGATCAATTTTCGTATTGACGCCAAGCGTTGGCAACTGACAAATCCAGTAAATGTATTAATACCTTCACGGTCCATTTCTTGGTTTTTCGAATGTGCGATAATATTCTATGGTCTGATCTAAAACATCTACTCCCCATATTTTTATTACGAGCTTGGGGTTCGATACAATTAAAACTGCCGAGTGAATTACTAAAATTGACACTTTAATTACACAACACTAACTACAGCTTTAAACCACTAATAACAAACACAATTTTACTACAGATCGCTTTGGTTCGCAGTTGTATCGCTGAAGTCTTCGTATCGCCAATTCAATACTGACTCGGTCGTGGTCTATACCGGCCTTATAGCGCCTCAGATACTTTCCAGAACCTTCTACTGTAGAAACATGACCGGGTACATATCGTTCTAAATTTCTAGAAGGATCTTGACTCTCCTAGTTCTGCTACTCGATACTAGAGGCGCTAGTGGTAACTAGTGTTGCCATATGCAAGACATTAATAGTGGCGCAACATTATTATAACAAAACAATTTTATTTTACAGGCACGTAACTTTTGGTATTTTCTCCATATAGGAACGTAAGATTATCACCACCAGTGCAGTTAGACTCAAAACAATATTATTGATTTAACTAAGGTTACGTCCCAGATACATACTGAAGGATGTCACCTCATTTCATGCCTTTATCAGTAAGTTTTAGTTTTTTCCATCAGAACACGGTTAGCCATGATTGTCCCTGTTCATTTGGTTCATTTGATGTAATCTTTCAAAATATGGACATTCAGATCTCCTAGACTTCTCAAAAACTGGATTTTGCGGGTAAATGCAATCTCAAATTAAATCAGTTGCAGTTTGTTTAGTCAGAATGTAGTAGCTGGCGTCCTCTCCAGATTTTTCCTTGGCTTGTTGTGAACAGCTTTGATTGTGTATCAGGCTAATCATAGTTATCAGTTGATTAACAGTATATGGTGTGGTCAAGGTGACGTCCAAAATTTTTTTGGAATGTGACCTTTCGGGCTACATGAAAATACCCATGTATGTTCCGCGATTTTTCTTAGTTTTGAGATATGATTTTTATTGTTTAAAAATGTCGACAGCGATTCAAAAATTTTTTCTTGAAAATTTGCTCTCTACTTTTTATTCTTAGCGTAGTCTTAATGAGTTGGACTCTTTGACATAAAAAAAATAAGCTGCCTACCATTAATACAATTGCAAAAATTTTAATCGAAAACAAATTATGCAGATATGATTGAATCAAAGTTTAATTTTGAAATTTAAACTAAAATTAAATAATGAGTTCCATGACTTTAAAGTAATTTTAAAACTTCTTAAGACCCTAAGCTTTAGTTATAATACAAAAAAATTATTGGTCAATAAATTTTTAGCCCTAGTCGTTTTAATTGCACAGAGCCAAAAGTGCAAAAATAATCGTTTTATTATACCTATTGTTTATTACTAAGGATAATTAGATTTTCATGGTATGTCATAATCTTTCATAATAAATAAAACAATTTGGTTTTTTAATACTTATTTATGTTACAACCAATTCTCAAAGTACCCCCTCACTGCAATACACAGTCTACAACGCTTAGAAAATTTTGTTTCAGTCTTCTAAAAGCATTTGAATTTTGTCTGATTTTGTTTCCGCCTCCGTTAATTTATCTCGCAGTTCTGCTTCGGTGTTTGTTCGCTTGCGTACCATCTCTTTGTAATATCCCCAGAGAAAGAAATCTATGGGGTTCAAATCTAGTGAACGTGCAGCCAATGAATCGGTCCGCCGCCCAATCCATCTATTGGAATCTTTGATTAAGGTGCTCCCGTACCTCTGCATAGTGGCAAGAGCACCATCATTTGATAAATCATACCCTTCTTGTCAATAAGTTTACACCGCCTAATAAGCCGTTTAAATTGTTTTGTAAAGTCTAAATATTGGGCTCCGTTTAACCTAGAGCAATTCAAAAGGTCCTATAGTTCCCGTTCAAAATTCCTGACCACAAGTTTACACTATAATGTGTTTGAAAATTTGAAGGCCTTGCCTTGCTTATGTAGGTTTTCAACAGCCCAACTATGGTAATTGTGGATATTGAAGACTCCTGTTCTTTCAAATCTGACTCGTCTGTCCACAGAATTTTATCAAAAACCTGGATCCTCCACAGTTCTTTCCAGCATTGTTCGACAAAAAGAATTCACGTCTTGAATAATCTGCAGGATGATTTTGGACGCGTTGAATATGATAAGCGTGGTATCCTCTGAAAAAAAAACTAATTGTACCCGGAATCACTGTTTTATTCCATGAAATGTGGTTTTGCCCCATATAGTAATTAAATTAATTGATCGCTCGTCCTATTCAAAGGTGCGCTTTCCGGTGTCAAGTAAAAGTTTTAAAGACAAAATGAACTTACCTGACAAGTATCCTTATAACTGAGTTCGTGGTACACCAGTCGTTCTCATGTAAAGCTCTGGTGCTAGTAAAAGGATATCTTTGCACTTGTTCCACGACTTCTTCTCTGACATCTGGATCCACTCTGGGTACTCCTTCGTGGAACTGCGTCCGGTTCGTCCGTCCATAAATGTATTATGTGTATTTATGAACACTCTGTGATCGGATAAAGTTCCCGTTCTTCTCCTCATCGTTCGTTTCTCTCTGTAAAGCCTTGCCGCTAAATGGCATTGCAACAGGCAACGCCGTAAAATAAATGCATTTCTGCATATTCCTTCAAAGAATAACTCATGCAACACAAAAAATCCAAATCACAAGGTAATCAATCAAAGTCGAAACACAAAGCACAGTCAAGTCAGTTATAAGGCGAAACAGAATACAGTTAGCAAGCAGTCGTGGTAAATTAGGAGTATCGAAAACAAAACAGGAGTAGTAGTTGCAGCGTGGCTGTGAACAACTGAGGCACTCTATGACTGAAGCTACGCCTGTCATATGCGCGCGACTATGGCTAGAGCGAGAGCGCGCCACACGACGATATTTCTCACCTGCTTCCTGTTTCACACGTAGTATTTTTGTGATCTGAGCGTCTACTGCCTATTACTATTATCATTCATTATCTCATTAACATTGAGGGAAATTCGTTGTTTTTGTGACCCATCTGTGCTACTTACTGAAGTGGTACTATCCTAACGAAGATTTACATTTCATTTATTTTATTTCATTTGATTAGATTATATGGCAGACTATTATTTTTAGAAATAGGGTGTTTAAATAATAATGTTGAAATTTTCGCCTCTGTGCAATAGAAGCTGATTACGGCTAAACAAGGTATTGACCACTTTTAGATTATATATTAATAAGGGTCTTAAAGTTTTTAAAATTACTTTAAGTCATGGAACTCATTATTTAATTTTAGTTTAAATTTCAAAATTGAACTTTGATTCAATCATATCTGCATAATTTGTTTTCGATTAAAACTTTTGCAATTTGTATTAATGGTGACAGCTTATTTTTTATGTCAAAGTCCAACTCATTAAGACTACGCTAAGAATAAAAAGTAGAAAAGGCAAAATTTTCAAGAAAAAAATTTTGAATCGCTAAGTCGACATTTTAAAAATAATACAAAAAAATCATATCTCGTAAACTAAAAATCATGGAACATAGGGTATTTTCATATAGCCCGAAAGGTCAGCATTCAAAAAATTTTGGACGTCACCTTTTGACCACCTGTATACAATAGCTCCGAACTACCACACGGAGCGTTGGCCGCTCCCCGGGCAGAACACCTTGCCCGGCGGGAGATTTCCCCTTTTCCTTCTACGGCCACAGTGGTGACCCCGACGTGATATGAACACGCAACCAAAAACCTTCGGAAACTACAACTTCAAACCTTCGTCATCGTCCTCAAGTACCCCATTCATTCGCTCCCGAGCAGATATTGTCTGCAGTCTTAACATTCTGCAAGCCATCTAGCTTTACAAAGGTTCATCGCAGCACTGGAATAATAATGCTTCCTGTTCCTTCAAGCTACTCTCTGCGCTACAGTGTTCGGCACGGCTCTGAGCCTTACTGCTCGCCTCTGCTTCACGGCACTCTCGCAGATTACTTGCCTTCTTCTCGACTCACCGCAGACTACAAGGCAAATCCCTGGCACTTGCACATTCGTCGACATCTAGACTGCACTATCGACCTCCGGTCTGAGCAGGGGGGTGATGTGGCGGCGCTGTCGTCGCGCCACAAGCGAAATACATCGAAGCCTAAATCGCGTTATCAAAGTTCCGAATTAAAAACAGTATATATACAATAGCTCCGAACTACCACACGGAGCGTTGGCTGCTCCCCGGGCAGAACACCTCGCCCGGCGGGAGATTTCCCCTTTTCCTTCTACGGCCACAGACGACATGCAGATTGTTGCGGAGCAAGAAGAAGCGGTCCCTAGTACATTACATTAGATACAATTGCAAATCATACATAGACGCAGTACATATGGATTCTGGGATTGCTAATACATCCCATGACCAGTAAAACTCCATAGAATTTTTTGATCTCTGCTGCTGTTGTATTAAGCACATTGTCAGTTTTTGTCATATAATAAATATTAGTACAATTTGCAGCGTTTTCAAAAAAGTGATCGTAAAAATATAAAGAAAAATATTCCAAAGGTGTAAGAAAGGACTCAAAAGGTGTAGTTGCTGGGCGAGGTAAATATCCAGAGTGATCTTTATCTTCAAAGGTCCTTTTTCTCTAGTTCCTGTGTCGCTGGTTCGTCTGTGTGGTTGGTGTTCAGTACTAGATGCAGAAATGGCTAAGTTGAACTGGTGCCCGACCGCGACTTGTAGTGGCAAGACGGACTGCAATCCAAGGATGACGACTGTATATCGATTGTGCGACGTTGGCTTGATGAACGGTTGCGTGCGGTAAAACGTTGATGCTTAGATGGTGGCTCATCCTCTGGCATCAAAAACTCTGGATTTTGTACACGAACATCGGCTTTGGCGTAAGGTCTCAATATCTGCGTCCATTTCATCCTCTATGCTAGTCTGTTCTGCCGCAGCTGCTCTGCTGAAAGATCTTCGCCATCTGAATCTTCGAGGCTCAGTTCAACCATCCCCAATGAGTTCGTGAACCAGTTCCGAAGTTAAAGGCCCTAAAAGAAACGAAAAATTTACATTACTTAGAATAATCAAAAAACAAAGACCGTCTTGACACGCACGATCGTGTTTTATATCTTTAGGTACTTTCAGAACCCAACTTTTTTAAATTTCGATTGAAAATAAAAACTAATTCTACATTTTGAGGATACACTTAAAATAAATGCAAATAAAACTTTTTAAAATCTATCAATTAAGTTATTTAAATAAATACTTACTTTGCGTGCCTCTCGTCTTTAAGTACGCCTCCATACTTGCCACTTGACGCGACATCGACTGAGCGCCAATAAAGGAACTTATTTTTAAAATATCAAATTTAATGAAACGCACGATCGATCGACAGCGTTTTGGCGCGGTAAAATTGATAAGCTTATTCACTAGAATTTTTCAAAGTTGAACGCACTATCGTATCATTCTGTGCTGAAAGGGATAAGTATCCTGAGGTATATTACCTCAGACATTATTATGACAGTTATGAAGTTTCTTGTGTAGTTGCCAAAAAGAATTAATAGAAAACAAGTGGGGTTCCGAATGAACATATATCTAAGGGTTAATGTGATACGGGAGTTTGAGACTATAAATTAAACTTTTGGCTGACAGTAATACTAAATAATCTAAAACATTAACAATCAGTCTGCACATAATACTTACTTAGCTTAATTTAACGGTTTACAGTAACAATCAGTCCACGAAATAATGCCAACCCAAATATGATACTTTTTTTTTAAAAACATCAAAATTATCTGAGATACCTAAGTTTTAACCTATAATATACCATAACCATTAGTACATCATATACTATATATTTTATCTACGTTACAGTAAATTTTGTATTTAGTCTATATAAGTACCAAAATAGTAGTAAAGTAGGTAGGTCAGGTTACGTATATTTTGCATCTTTGGCGATTCATTCATAACTTTGAATGAAATACACGGAATAGTTTTTTTTTTTGAATTGGAGGTATGTAAACGTATAAGTATACCTATTTGAGTACTTAATTTTAATTTAATTCAGGTTTTGCCTAACTAACCAAATTTTGAAATTATTTCTACTAATTTATTTTTGATTCCTATTCTACTAACAGCAAATCTAATGCAATTTTTTCATTGTCCTGGCAATCAAAGTTCAACATTCCTCTTCTGGCAATTTGAGGTTTTGGTAATATGTATTTAATGTCTTTTATACCAATCTCACTGACATCTTTTACATCTGGTTCCACGAAATACAATTTATTGTCAAGTTTGCTAGACTTTTTGCGCAAATAATCAACTTTTATTTTGTTGTCTTTATTGTTGATCTTCGTAACTACACCCTCATAATGCTTTGGTCGTTTATTGGTTTCAAATTTAACATGTACATAGTCACCAAGAGTAACTTCACCAGAATTAAAATAATTTCTATTTATTTCACCTGCAATTTGCTCGGTTTTAGTCTTTGTTTTTGTTTGAACATCATTTATATTACAGGTTTTATTTTTCTTTTGCAGTTTATTCTTACTTTGTTCTAACTTGATATTCTTTTTCGTTTCTCTTTCTTTTTTTCGTTTTTGTTTAGCTTATTCGTGTTCCTTCTTTTTACGCTCTTTTTCATCCATGTGTTCTTTAAAACATTTAATGTTGCTAATGGCATGAGACCATGCCGCTTGTTTATTTTGTTGCTGAAGCTTTACTGCCAAACTTGGGCATAGTAAGAAAATCATCAATTGTGGTCTTAGTCTTGTTCTTTGGTGATAAATGATTTGTGGCTGTATTTATTGATTAAAGCTGACAAAATGTTTCTTATGATGATGTACTTGGCAGAGAATTCAAATTTAAGGTGTGTACAGTAGGAGCAATTGGTATGTTTTCATTTACACTAACAGATTGTGGGTACCATGGTAATGGTATAACAGGTGATATACATCTCCGGCGTCAGTAAGTGACTTGTTGTTGATCGAGGCATCATTTATATTCGAAGTTTTTTCAAAAATGTTTTTTTTTTGCAACTTGGGTTGCAGTTTTTTCAGTCTGCACTGTGACACGAGCTTGGGTTCGGTCTTCCTGCTTTTCTGGACTTGGGTTAGTGCTTTCATTGAATAGCGAATAGCGATGAGGATTGAAATAATTGGTGGTGATCCCATATTATCATGTCAATATTTAGATCCTCGATCGAAGCTTCTTCTGTAACATTTTGTGTAGGTTGTGTATTGTTGATGCTTCTCTCAACTGCATCGCCATCGACCTCGGCCTCCAATCTAGAGGCTTGTTCACTCGAAAGTGAACGAGAATTTTGATTATTAAGGTATTCAACTTCTTCCTTGCACTTATTCCAGAGCTTAAACAAGCCATGTTCATGGTTCTTTATTTTCTTCAACAAAATCTTCTTTCAACTCTGGTCCAATTTCGTTTTCCAGTACTTTTATAGTGGAAAAATAGTCATCATAGTCATAGACTCTTTAGGTTTTAAATCATACATTGCTCTTATGGCCCTCTTCTGCAAAACAAATATAATTTCAGTGTCAGTCGCGTGTCCCCATAGCAAAATACCATACGACATTATGGTACGGAAATAGCTAAAGTAAACAAGTCTAGCTGTTACACTGGTAAGATTTCTAATCTTTTTACAGCATATGCTGCAGAACTAAGTCTGCTTGCTAATTTTGTTATATGGGGCTCCACTGGGCTTCACGTCCAGCGTTATTCCAAGAAAAATGGTGGTCGACATAGTTCCTCCCATTTAAAATTACATTAGTATTTAATTGTTTGACATTTGTAGTCATGAATTTCATACATTTCGTTTAGTGCCATTTAAATGCTAGTTATTAACATTAAACCAATTTACCAATTTACTAAAAGCATTATTTACTTCGTCATATTTTAATAATTGTCGTTTTTATTTGAAAATTAATGAAGTGTCATCAAAATTATATCTGATCTGTGTGTCTGATGGTAAATGTGAAAGTATCGTCTACGTACCGCTTGTAGAACCAGGTGTGACAGCAAACACCTGGCCGCCAGCTTCAGCACGTCAAGCAGGTTCTGCGACAACAAGCTGGGTCGCGCACGTCACAGTGACCGAGTGAAGCCGGCACAGTCGAGCGTGTGCCTGTACTACCATATGTCAGGTGTCACAGACAAGATTGGCTACATCTTGAAGCGAGCTTCTATAGAATTCTTCAAGCCGCCGAAGATTAGTCAGTTCTTACCATCCGTCAGTGCAATATTCTTCTACAAGATGCAGGAGTGTACAAGCTTGATTGTGAATGTGGTCTCTCATATATAGGGCAAACAAAACGATCTATTAAAACCCGCGTAAAAGAACACATAGCTGACGTGAAGCACCAACGTTCCGGGAAGTCTGCAATTTGTGATCATATCCTAGACGGCCCCCGGCATTACATTAGATTTGATAAACCACAAATTCTCGCGAAAGAACATCGATTCCTGCCAAGGATGATACGTGAGGCTATTGAAATTAAAAAACATCCTAATTTCAATAGAGAGGGAGGCTGGGTACTACCACCTGCTTGGGATCCTGTAATTAATAAAATTAAAACTAAACATACCACTGCAAGACTTCAAGACACAGTTAGTTCATTCTGCGTAGATCGGACCAAAATTAATAATTAAAAAGCTGAAGGTACTCCGGATTAACTCTGACATCGGGACGTCAATCACCTCAGTCCCCCGTGACCATGGGTGCTGTAAAGCATCCGAAACGTCGCGAATTAACAAAAATAAGTTGATTAAACGCGATATAATCCTTAAAATTAGTTTTATTCTAAATCAGTCCGTTCAAAAGAAACTATTAGCTAATCTTAATGCTCTTTGGCACTTAAAAATAATTCCTGAATCTTGGAAAACACAGTGTGTAATCCCTCTACTTAAGCTTGACAAGCCACCTGAAGATCCTAACTCATATCGTCCCATATCATTGTCATTTTGTGTTGGAAAGCTTAATGAAAACATGATAAAGATGCGTCTTGAGTATTATGTAGAGGCAAACAACATCATTCCACATGTTCAATATGGCTTCCGGAGAGGGAGAAGTTGTGATGACAGCTTCATCTCTCTCTTGTCAGATCTGAAATATGCCAATAATAATAATAAGTCTAGTGTTTGTGTTTTTCTGGATGTTGAAGGTGCGTTTGATAATGTAGATCCTGGCATTTTGGTTCAAGTTCTTTCTGACACTGGTATACCAGGCATACTTTGTCATTGGTTATATAATTTTTTAACAGATAGAACTGTATATAAGGCATAATAATATTCTCCATGGTCCCAGAAGGATCTCCAAAGGTACAATGCAGGGGGCTACATTATCTCCATTGTTGTACAATATATATACTAGTCAAATTCTTAATTTTGTAAATATAGGTAATAATAATAATAATAAAAATAATCCTTATTGAAACCAAAAACATTTTAACATGAACATAGTTAGCGGTAACATCCGCAGTAGTCGAAGACTGTGTCGCAGGTGTTAGCGCCCACCTCTATAGACAGGCGTTTCCAGTTAAAAGTAGTACATAATAATATTTATAGTGACTTATACTAAGGACAAAGCAAAATATTCTAAGTAATTTAACGTGTGTATGTGTGTGTGTATGTGTGTGTGTTATGAGCGTGTGTGTGTGTGTGTGTGTGTGTGTGTGTTTAGAACTGCTCAATTATAGCTTTGAAGTAGTATTACAGTGCTAGTATATAAGTTAAGTTACTGATTTATGTAGTCAGTCATGAATAAACTTCTTGATCAAGCGCTCGTGTTTAATTCAACCTAATATTACATGGCGACCCTGCCAGGCGCGTTCCGGGAACTGATAGCGGGCGAGAAGTGCAGACCGGGCGAATTCCTGTGTGCCTCGGTGCTTCAAGTTAGCTAAAATGTTTGTCGTGAATATATTATTTGGACTGACGCTTACTGTGCTGGCGAGTTTTGAAAGTTATAATCATGGGAAAATCATACTCAAAAACTGAAGATAAGGAAATTGTTATATCTCAAAATGCATCAGGAGGAAATAATAGTGCAAGTTACTCCGAACAAGAAAATCACGTCAAGATAAACAATATACTGATTACTACGTTTTTGGTGTTGATGGCGATTGCCATGCACAATCATTTACCTAAAACTCAAGGAGAGGCATAAAGTGGATAGAACAGCGAGTGAATTACGAATTTTTGAGAAAAGTACGAAGCCGTTTGTCTGGGCGCTGGGAGCAGGAACCAGTGCGTGAAGAAGGAGTCGTTTAAGTGTTCGTGAGCTGGTAATAAATATGTGCTATATGTGAAGTACGTGTTCTGTGCTGCAGTGTTATTTTGTTAAAAATATATATAATATAGACATTAACGATAGTTTTAGAATTAGAAATATGAATTTTATCTATCAATAAATAATTGTTTAAACTAAAAATAAAAATATAAGTAAATCAATGTAATATCGAACACACGATTCGTGGAATTACATTACATGTGCAACCATTGGGTGCAACTCAGTTTTTATGTGCTCGGTCGTATGACAGTGTTTCGATTTATAATAAAATTAAAACGAAGTGAATGAAATATGACGCGGTGTTACATATTTCGTTGCGTGTATTATGGTGAAAAGTTAATAGAATTATATGAAAATTTATTAAAACGTCAATATCTAACAAAGCAGATATAAAAGGTCAGTTGCGTCCAAAAAATTACTAGAGGCCGAAACATTGTTAAAAGATAGCGAGCTATTATTTCTAATTTAAGTCGTCAAGGTAAACAATCGGAAATTAATTTAATTACTAGTACATATATAAAAGTTTGCTCTTTATATTCTGAAATATCTCAATTGTGTACTTTGCCTAGTTGTAAAATAAGTTTAGAAACAATGGATTTTGATATTAAAACAGCGTGTGGGTTGATACCTTTAGATAATAAGGAGGATACTACGAAACGATTGATTGATGCAGTGGAAATGTATGCAGATATGCTTAACGAGGCAGGAAAAATTTATTAAATTTGTGTTAAAGGAGATTATCAGAAAACGCTAAGCTGCATTCTTGTGATATGTGTCAGTTAGTAGTATGATTAAAGATTTTGGGAAAAACTATTGACAAAGTTTCTTACACGGCTATACATAAACAAATTCAGTCCTTGACCAGGGATTTAGATCAGTTGATGAATACGGGTCTCAACTCGAAGACTAACAGAGTTAACTATTTCACAGGCTGAGGGCGACGCAACAAAATGCGCAGTCCTTAAACCTATTAATGAAAAATGGTCATTAAAAGTTTACAGATGGTCTTAAAAGTGAAAAGCTCAGCACAATCATCGCAGCCCACAACTACTCCTTGCTCAAGGACGCGATCCAGGCGGCCAGGACGAGTCCACACCATCGTCGTCCAGTTCCGGTCTGCTGAGGTGATGAAGACTAGAGGTAGGTTCGTTAACCGTTTTCTAGATCTCAAGGACAAAACAGGGGCCGTGGGCGTCTAAATTACAGCACCAGTAGGAGTAATTATCAAAATAATTATAGTAATTATTCAAATAGATATCAGAGATTTTCAAGGCCTTTTCAATATTCGCCGCGTGGTAGAGGACAGTCCTACAGATCAAATTATCATTATAATAGACGTGGCAACAGAGTTTTACAATAAAATGTTTTTGCAGCTCGAAGTAACGACAACAAAGAACGAGCTGGTGAAAATATGGAGCAAAACCTAATGAGATAGACAACAATCAGTTTTCGTTCTCAATAATTTCATTTTTCATGTAGAGGTAACTCTAAGTTTGTAAATTTTCACATTCATGGTATGAAACTTGTGTTATTATAGATACTGGAGCATCCATTTCGGTTATTAAGGAAAAGTACTTCCAAGATCAGCATGTGTTCTTAAAGATAATTTGGTTGTTAATGGAATTGGAGGCAAGATATGTTCTTCGGATATGTAGAGATCGACATTTATGCTTCTAGAGACAATAAATTCCATAACAAATTTCACATTTCAAAAATTTACCTATAACCGTCGATGGAATATTAGGATTAGACTTTATGAACAAGTACGGAGCCAATATTGATTTAAACAAAAATTTACTAACGTTACGGATAGGACGAGAGAATTGTGTTTTGCCAATTTATGACAAACCTGATTACAGTAATACATTATTAATACCGCCAAAGTGAATCAATTCATTTTGTGTATTTGGATACAGGCAAAAGGCGATTGTTTTGTTAGCGCAAAGGAAATAATGGAAGGCGTTTTTTGCAGGTACTATTGTTCGACCAAAAAATAAAAGAGTCCCAATAAAGATTTTAAATACTAGGGAAGAAGAAGTAAATTTGAATAATTTCATATTAAACGTAGAACTTTTAGATGATTTTAACGCTTTCAAATTTTGCCAAAACAAAAGTAGTTCAGAAAGATGTGATATCTTATTATCTTTATTAGAATTGAAGCATTTGAATGAAGAAGAAAAGCAATCTATAGAAAAAATTTGCACTAAATATTCAGACATTTTCTTTTTACCCAACGATAAGTTAGAAACTACAAATATTTGTGAACAAACTATACAACTGAAAGATAACATCAATCCTATTTACACGCCATACCGTTTACCACAAGCTTTAAAGCCCGAAATAAACAGATAAAAGATGCTTAGAGATGATATTATAGAAGAATCTACTAGTGAATGGTCTAGTCCCATACTACTAGTTCCCAAAAATCTGATGGTTGTCAAAATGGCGTTTAGTAATTGATTTTCGAAAACTAAATGAAAATATAGTAGATGATAAATTTCCGCTGCCGAACATCACTGATATTCTTGATTCATTATCAGGCTCTATATATTTTACCCATTTAGATTTACAACAAGGCTATTATCAGGTGAAACTGGCACAGAAAGCCGAAAGTATACTGCATTTTCGACTAGTACAGGACATTATCAATTAAAACGTCTACCAATGGGGCTCAAAACTTTAGTGCTTAGTGCTAGTAGAGTCATGTCAATTGCTATGTCAGGATTAACTTTCGAAGTGTTTTATTTATTTGGACGATCTAATAATTTTTGGAAGATCCTTAACTATTCACAACAAAATCTAGTAGATGTTTTCGAAAGACTGAGAAAGGTAAATTTAAAACTGAATCCTACTAAGTGCGAATTTCTAAAGAAAATTCTGTATCTTGGTCATTTAGTGTCTGCCAACGGTGTCTCACCTGATCCAGAAAAGACCAATTTTGGAGCATTATCCCGTCCTCAAAATGTAGACGAAGTAAGAAGGTTTGTTGCATTTTACCTACTATAGGAAATTGTACCCTCTTTTGCAACAATTACTATGCCTTTAAATAGTTTACTCAAGAAAGACGCACCATTTGTTTGGTCTTCAGAGTGTCAGAACGCATTTAATTTTCTAAAAAATTCATTAATAACACCCCCAATACTTCAATATCCCGATTTTTCTGAATCAAATGAATTCGTTTTGCAAACAGATGCGTCTGATGTAGCTGTAGGACAGTTTTGTGTAACAAAATATGAAATCAATCGCGTACACTAGTGGCCATTAAATAAAGCAGAAAAAAATTACCCAGTTATCCAAGGAATTAACAGCAATTGTGTGGGCAGTAAAATATTTTAGACCATACCTATTTGGCAGGACTTTTACCATAATGACAGACCACAAACCTTTGATTTACTTATTTGGAATGAAAGATCCGTCTAGTCGGTTGATAAAGTTTCGATTAATTCTAGAAGAATATGATTTTAAAATATGTTATGTGAAGGGTAAAGACAATGTTGTGCGGATGCACTGTCTAGAATTTGTATAACGTCGAGTGAGTTAAAGAATATGAAAGAACAAGTCTTAGCTGTGACAACTAGAGCAAAAAGAAGAATGGAAGAGGATGTAAACAGGAAAGGGTTGTGATTAATAATGACACTGACGGGTGGCCTGATCAACCACGAGTCGTGGAATTATTAAGACAACCATATGATTCTATTGAAATGAAACTTGTGAAAGGAGATATTATAAAAGTTTAAAAAGAGACTTAGTCAAGGAAGAGATTGTTTTAATTTTGTGCCAAGCAAAATGCTATTGTTATAAACCTTGAATTTAGATTGCTCTTCTCATGAGCCGAATTTGCAACTAAATTAAAGAGTTTTTTGTGAGATAATAGTAAAAGAACTATGCATAGTAAAGATGATAAAATGAAGAATTTATAAAAGGTTTATGTAGTGAAATTAAGACATTAAATAGTGGACCGGTCCTCGAATATGTGTTCTGAAAGAATTAAAAATTTACGACAATAAAAAAAACAATTCATTTTGAATGATTATCATTTGCTACCTACCAGTGGGCATGCTGGAATGAATAGGATGGCTAATAACATAAAAGGAGATATTATTGGCCAGGATTAGATGCCGATGTTCGAAAATTTATAAGTGAATGTAAAATGTGTCAAAAAATGAAATATAGTAGGTATACCAAACAACCAATGACTATAACTACCACGGCGTCGACTGCGTTTGAGAAAGTTTTCTTGATCTTGTGGGTCCCTTGGACAAGGATGAGTACAATGCTATATTTTAACGCTCCAATGTGAATTAACAAAATATATAGAGGCATACCCATTACCCAATAAAGAAACACTTACTGTGGCAAAAGCTTTTGTAAATAATTTTATCCTAAGATTCAGTATACCTAGTTCCTTAGCTACTGATAGGGAACTGAATTTGTTTCTCAAGTGATGGAACAGGTGTGTAGCTTATTAAATATAGAAAAGTTGACGTCAACTGCATATCACCATCAATCAATTGGTTTCTTGAGATTGCTCATAAGCATTTAGGGTCATTTTAGAACTTATAGCACCAATATGGGCTATTCATGGTCTCATTGGATTCCATTCTGGTGTTTTAGTTATAATACTTGTGTAAACACTCAAACAAAATACACACCATTCGAACTTGTATTGGCAGGCCATGTCGTTTGCCTAATAATTTGAAACAAGACGTGGTGGAACCACTTTATAATTCTGATAATTATTGTTTAGATTTAAAATATAAGTTACAGGTAGCTTTAAGAGATGCAAGACATAATTTAAAAGCTTAAAAGAAATAAGAAAAACAAATATGATAAAACATGTAATCCTGTATTCTATGATAAGGATGAACTTATTTTAATTAAAATGATGTGCTCGTAAATTAGATTGTATTTTTGGACCTTTTAAAGTCTTAGAAGATTTAGAACAAATGTTAAGATTTTAGAAATAATAAAGTAGATATAGTGCATAAGGATAGAACAAAAGGTTCGTTGAGTAAGCAATGTTTTAAAAAAATATTTTATAAAATATTAGTTTGTGCTTATGTATTAAGTATGCTGAACTTTTTTTTTTTTCTTTTTATCCACCCCGAGGTGAAGTAGTATTACAGTGCTAGTATATAAGTTAAGTTACTGATTTATGTAGAGTCAGTCATGAATAAACTTCTTGATCAAGCGCTCGTGTTTAATTCAACCTCGTAATATTACAGCTTCTACCTTGTCATAATCAAGGCTTAGTAGCCACTCATTTAGCAGGGCTTTAGATTATTTAAAGGCAAGGGTAGATGTTTAATTGTTTATTAATTTTATTATAAAGTACCGGAGCAATAAAGTCATAATGTTGTTTTTTACACTTCAAGCTCACACCTCACCGTAGAGCATACTTTGTCTTTTCTTCTTTTATTCATTAAAATTTTAGGATCATATGCAAGGGTTTTGTGTTTGTGAACCGTATTTAATATAAATAATTTACGAACAGAAAGAACTTCTCAATATTTAAATATAAGTCTAGTTGAATACCTAATTGGCTTGGAAGCCATAACTCAATACAGCCCTTTGTGCCCTTTCAGGCTGCATAATGTTAGTTTTCCGACAGCACCCCATATCGTAATACAGTAAGAGATAATGGATTGAGCTAGGGCAAAATACGCATCCTAAGAATCGCCATGTCAGCGTCAACACGAAGCTTACTAAGACAAATATAAGTTTCCTAATACGTGACGTCCTACATTTAATGTGTTCACTCCATGACAACACACTTTTGACCACAACACCTAAATACTTAATGCTGTGCGTGCGCAATATTGAAATACAGGTACAAAATTTGCGTATTACATTTGTGAGCATATATTACGAACGATGCGTCTGGTTGTGACGAAAGCCTAGGAGAAATGTAATAAACTTCGTTTTGCTAAGGTTTAATGTCAGCAAATTTTGAGACAGCCATATCATAAGTGAGTGCAACGCGGACTCGGCAAATAGGCGCGCCTCCTTCCAACTCTGTCCATGAACAATGATCGCCGTGTCGTCAAGCCTTATAAAGCTCCATTCCATGCGATCCAAAACTTTCGATATTCTTCTGCACTGAGAATATCAGGAGTATGAACCTTTGTTCGACGTTCAGTCCCTTTCTTTATATAACTGTGAGGATGATTACTTATAACAATCTGAAATTGTCATTTTATAATGAAGAAAATTAATTAAGTCAGTTGTATTATTTATAAATTGTCTGTACCAATTACAAGCCATGATAGCCTTTCTCCTTAGAGTAGTAATAGACAAATTCCAAAAAAGTGTTTTGTATACAGCCTTACAATAGAAAGCAAAATTACATCACAACATGTTTATACGTGGTAGCACCATGCTACAACTATATGAATAGTAGTTGTAGCATGAATGGGTCGGCTCGACTGGAGAAGGACCACACTCTCACAGAATACCAGAGTAAAATAGCAGCTTAATGCTGCTGTGTTTCGTTTGGTGAGTGTAGAGAACCAGAGACCCTTTTTACTGCATTCCATCTTTGTCCTCCTTAGTCAAAGCTGACAATGCATCTGCATTTTATTCGCAAACGAGGATAGACGTAGATATCTATGGGCGACAGCAACCACTTACCATCAGGTAGACTGTGTGCTCGCTTGTCACCCTCATCCTAAAAAAAAAACACAATACCCATTGATTATTTCACCTTTAGTTAATTTGTGTACAAACTATGGTGTTAAATATTTTTATAAATTTGTCATAGTGTGTAAATGTTATAATGAGATTTTTTTACAATTTACTTATAGAATTTCTTTAACAATTACTTTATAGAAGGAAAAA
>JAGSMP010001366.1:0-56465 GCA_029286625.1 Parnassius orleans
CCATTCCATGCGATCCAAAACTTTCGATATTCTTCTGCACTGAGAATATCAGGAGTATGAACCTTTGTTCGACGTTCAGTCCCTTTCTTTATATAACTGTGAGGATGATTACTTATAACAATCTGAAATTGTCATTTTATAATGAAGAAAATTAATTAAGTCAGTTGTATTATTTATAAATTGTCTGTACCAATTACAAGCCATGATAGCCTTTCTCCTTAGAGTAGTAATAGACAAATTCCAAAAAAGTGTTTTGTATACAGCCTTACAATAGAAAGCAAAATTACATCACAACATGTTTATATGTGGTAGCACCATGCTACAACTATATGAATAGTAGTTGTAGCATGAATGGGTCGGCTCGACTGGAGAAGGACCACACTCTCACAGAATACCAGAGTAAAATAGCAGCTTAATGATGCTGTGTTTCGTTTGGTGAGTGTAGAGAACCAGAGACCCTTTTTACTGCATTCCATCTTAGTCCTCCTTAGTCAAAGCTGACAATGCATCTGCATTTTATTCGCAAACGAGGATAGACGTAGATATCTATGGGCGACAGCAACCACTTACCATCAGGTAGACTGTGTGCTCGCTTGTCACCCTCATCCTATAAAAAAAAAACACAATACCCATTGATTATTTCACCTTTAGTTAATTTGTGTACAAACTATGGTGTTAAATATTTTTATAAATTTGTCATAGTGTGTAAATGTTATAATGAGATTTTTTTACAATTTACTTATAGAATTTCTTTAACAATTTACTTATAGAAGGAAAAAATTGTTTTAATAGAGAAGTCTATGTGATCATGATGTCTAGATTGCAAGCCATGGTTTACTGCTTGCATTTGAAAAGTAAAGCAGCAGTAATATATTTAAACCATCCACTATTAATACTTCATATAATAATTATGGCACCTAATAATCAAGTAATAGGGTTTGGTTTTTTAGATAAACCAATCACAGCATTTCGAGAAGCTTTTACAAAGAATACCAAAGCACTACTTGTAATTTCATAAAAAACATTTTGGTGATCAGGCCATGTAGAAATTTCTGAAAAAAAAATTAACTTTATTGAACATGACAAGTGAGAACAGAAAAAGGAATATGTTAAATATAATTAATCAAAAAATGAAAGTGATAGTACTGCACACAGCCTACATACATCTCACAGCACGGTCTCTCTCTTATTTCTGAGATTATTGTTGGAATTAACTTGTTATACATTACATTATACAAATTATTACAGAAATTTAACACACTTCCTTTAATTTCAATGCATATTATTCTACAACCAATACTGATTATAGAATGGAGACAAAGACTGCAGAGCACAAAGTACATTGTATATACGCGAACTGCAGGCAGTCACTAGTACTAATAATTAAAAAAAAACTATATAAGTAAATCAGTTATTGTTTTTTTTTTCAGGAAATTATCAGTAGCAGCCTGGAGGCAAGATTTAGGTGGTGTTCCAACGCCGTGCTTCGGAAAGCACGTAAAGAAGCTGGTCGTTTCGGATTGCCGTCCCATCGAACCACAGAACACTATTACACCTGGCATCGGACTATGAGAGTGCATCTGGGCTTGCACACACTCATGGACTATAATCCTGTCTGCGCAGATGGCTAGCCTCCGTTGAAACTAGCCGCCGAGGAGGCAATGCCATTTTAAATATTAATCCGATAAATAAATGCACATTGTTTGTACTTGAACAAAATAAATTCTAGGCTAATTGACAATCGAAAAATATTTTTAGAAAGCAGGAAATTTTACCGACGGTATCCCCCATTTTATGTGATTAACGATCGATAGTCCCGTGTTTCATTACTTTATTACATGCATATACAAGCAAAAACTTTTAATTATTATTGATTATTATAAATCACTTGTTGTTGTCGGTTGTCGTCACAGATTGGCATTTGGCACAGACAGGGGAGGAAAGTTGGTACTAAAAATTTGAAGTCTAAAATGCTGGAAACAGGCTCCTCTTACGACGTTTTTCGAGGATAAATTGACGCCATTTTATTAAAATGGCGCCAAACGTCAAGCGTCAACAAATATTCTATGGTCAATAGCAGCGCCATTTTCTATGAGCATAGATAATAGATATGTAGCAAGCTACAGATACGACAGTGACTTTTAGTCAAGCCCAACTACGCGTTTTGGCGCTGCAGTCGCCCATTTTGACAGATGGATAATGACTATACATATTTAGTATGGCTATGTATAGCTTAGTGATAAGTCACACACCTTCAAATCATCGATATCGATATTTAGTGGTGTTCTTGCTTTATCGATATCGACATAAGGGTGCTTTACAGGAGCAATAACATAATTTTACTTATAATGAAACAATTATAGTATTAACATTTATTTTTTAATCAAGCACAACGACATAATATACAAACGTAATCTTAAGATTAAATTAAAGGCACATTAAGTTATATAAACAAATTAGAAAATTGAACATAAGTACAATTTGACGAGAAACAGAGCAATATTTATAGCTCATTAAATAAAGCAAATTAAGGAAATTAAACCACAGGAAGCATATTTAAGTGCTTAATATTTGACTTTTCAACTTACTTTTTATACAAATTTTAAACAGCTATAATTTAAATAGTTATGAATTAACTGAGCACCTAACATGTATAAGATAAGGAACTTTTGCTAGGGTATGCTAAATTATTATTTGGTCTATATAACATTTGTTTGTTAGGCAAGACAAACGATTTTTCTAATAGTTTATATAGTCTTTGAGCTTTATTTTATTAGTAGCAATGCTATTTATTTTTCATCTTGGCTACCTGGCCATTTTTTTTATTACAAATTGTTTTAATTGTATTAATAAGAAAGTTATTTGTTTAACATATAAATGTTTTCAAATAGTTCTATATATTTTGAAAGAGATTGGACATTAACAAGTCTTTGTGAGGCTTATTCACCTATAGGTTCAGTTACAATCTTTGTCAAAATTTTAACAACTTCTCTTCTTTAATTCCATTTTCTACATCACGTAACCTAAAAAGAAATAAATAAAATAAAGTCCAATATTTATATTTTATGACTGAATGATAATCATAAATTATATATTATGTATATTAATGTAACAAAGGGCAGGCTTCATGGCAGTTGGCATTCTCTATCGGTCAACCCATGGTGTGGTGAAAATAAAGTGGTAGATGCAATAAGAAATAAAAATATATAAATATTAACATTGTATACATCCATTCTCAGGAGCTTTCTCAATGTCTTCAGGCGAGGAATTCCAAATAAGTGTAACTTAACAGTAAAGAAGTTGTTGATAAAACCATTGAAGTGTAGTGGAACTGTAATCTTTAGATTAGATGAAGAACAAAGAATATCGTGATTTGAGGATAGATATTGAAACTTTGCCTAATTATGTCTCAGAATAAACGGAATTTATCATACCTTGCCAATGTGTACATTTTGTACCTTCTGGCAACATTTGTCTCACCACATCAGCATTATAATTGTATTCCTGAAAACAAACTATTTGTGAATTTTATGTCCTTATACATAAACCCAAAATTAAAGAATAAATATATAATGTATGCTTCTGTATTGTATGTATTAACTCTGTACGGCTATACTGTTAACGACAGTTAGTTTAGTATAATCGTAATTAAAAGTAATCTATATTATCATATAACTAAGTTATATGGTAATATAAATTACTAAAAAGAACATTTATCCATGGTGTTGGTACTTTCACTTGAGGTTGTTCCATGACAAGCATCTGAAAATAAACAAATATCAACATTAACAATAACAAGTATGCTCAATATGCTAAAAGTGTAATATAGCATAAAATTGACTCCACGCTATAGAAAAATATTCTAGGTTGCTACAGACCAGAGATTTTTAGGGAGTAAGTTGGTTTAGGAAGTCTGAAACAGCGTTGCGTTTCAGGAATTGAACATTTTATTTCATCATCATCATTACAGCCCTTACAAGTCCACTGCTGAACATAGGCCTCCCCAAGAAATACCACAAAGCATGGTCCTAAGCTACCTGCATATCCATGTCGTCACTTCATCAACATTTTTTCTTAACCTAAAACTTTTATACTTTAAGGCCATTTTGGGTTCACCCATTTTAGACATATTTTTCATCAATATCACCTTTCAAAATTTTATTATTTATGTTGCACCAATTGTGCCCATGTAATCTTATTAAAATATTGATGAAAAGTTTTGACAATTAAGGCATGCTTATTACACCCTAGCCAGGAAAACTCAAAGTGCTCAATATTTTTCTTTTCAAATTACTTTTATATTACTTCCAATACAGCTATAATTCAAATAGTTATGAATAAAATGAGTACCATCCTGTACAAGATAAGGAATTTTTCGTTAGGGTATGCCAAATTATTTTTTAACAATTTATACTCTCTAAATTTAATGTAAGAATGAATGTTTGTCTCTGTACTGCTAATATATGTTTTGATGCAATCCTTACAACGAATAGCTTTCGTTATTTTCCGACAAATGTATCCAGCAGTGTAAGCTGAGCAGTGGACTTTAATTTTTCCATGACTGCATCATTCACCAGCAATTTTTCTTGAACTTGCTTGTGAAGAAGATGAGATCTCGCAAAACACTGGTAGTGTTTTGCGAGTCATTTTCTTTATTATTATGAACGTTTTTGAAAAGAACACTAACATTAAATAATGTTTCTCCATTATCCTCTTCACAATTAGAGAATTTGGAATGTGGACTAAGCATGTTAGATAATATTAAAGATTTAAAGGCATATATAAATGTGTTTGCATCTGTTAACATTTCTATAATTTATAGCTCTTATACGTCCAAAAAATTTTCTAATGGGTCTTGGTTAATATTCCTCGGATAATAATATTGTACATTATACTGTTCAAATAATAATTTGGAAACCCTTATAAAGCTTTCAAGAGTTGTAATCCATCCTTGTTGGGATGGCACTCGCACAAGTCGAGGTTTTTCTGCTTGTGTAGCAAGTTTGCTACTGGTGTCTACAAAACCATTTTTTTTATTTTATTAATGGCTTTAATCCAAAAGTGTGATGTTGTGAATTTTGTTTAATTGCTCGTCTTAACTTTCCTCTTTGTACACCACCGGGTAGCCATTGACGCTGTCAAACAGTGTGTCGAAGAATTCAACAACTTCTGCTGTTGTGGCCATTGTTGCGTCAGAGTTTGCAGTATGAAAATAATCTGGAAAAAGTACTTTTAAATTAATTTCTTTTACAGTTGCACCTGCAAGTGTTTCTCCAAAATACACTTTATTTGCCTACAACAACAGACTTTTAACCTTTATATAATTGTAGTGTGCCTCACGGAATCCACTAATGTAAATAGATAGATAGATAACACTTTATTGTAAGCCAAAAAATATATAAATATGAACAAAAAGGAGAAAAAGAAATGTGGTACAATGGGCAGTCTTATTGTTAAGAACAATCTCTTCCAGACAACCTTGGATGGACATGATTGCAAGAAAACAATAACAACATGTGTGTCATTTGGGACAAAAGTAACATTATTTTTATTATTAACCATAAAATAGTAATAAAGATGCATAATATAAAATGGTATATAAGGTAAATACATACATATTTAATATATGTATACATAAATATATATAAAATAAATATATATTTTAAAACTATTACATACAACATAAATGTTCAATAAATACAAACAAATAGTGCAACTAGATAATAGTAGAATAATTATTATATACAAATGAATTTGATAGAATCAAAGATGAACATAGTAATTGTGTACATGTTTCTTAAAACCGAAAAGATTGAGAGCGTCTTGTTGATAATGGCAAATCATTCCATAATCGGATAGCTTGTATTGTAAATGATCTGTCTAAAAATTCCAATAGTAAATATATTAGTAAAAAAAGTAATTTATGCCACTTTTTCTTCAAAATGCCTAATGTAATACAAATTATAAATTTAATTCAGTAATAAACAGGACTTGAAAGATAAAGGTTGTCTTATTTAATAATGTCATTATTTTGTGTTGTAATATACAATGTATTTACAAATTGAGAATTATGGTCAGATTTTACAATAGTACCTATATACATAAATTAAATAAGCCTACAATATAGCAATCGTTACTTACTGAGTGCATTTGTATATTTGAGCATAGCAGCAGTTCGAGCACTAAATACTTGAGCAGCTACGCTGACCTTCATTTTTTTGATCTTTTGGCGATCAACATGATGAGCCGTTAACTTTGGTAGTGCCCTTGTGTGTCCCAATTTGCTATCCAAATCAAAAATGAACTCAATATCTTTCCAAGAGGCAGTTTTTTCTTCCCAGATTATATCTTTATTTAAAAAATTATTCCTTAAACCCTTTAAGAGATGAGGTGGGTCGAAAAATATGCTTAAATCGTGATCAGCAATATTAACTGATCCATCTGTAAAATAATTAAAATAAATAATATTTGTCCTGAAGTACAACTGGTTTTAAGTAATGAAGAATGGTACACACCATCATGAACACCTTGAATATTCCGCCTACGAATTGTATCTTCCTAAGTCTTCTTATTGTTGTTCGAAATGTGGACCCTTGGTCACAAACAAGACCTAAAGGTATTAACCCAGTTAGTATTACTTGGGACACAATCTGTTTTAAATGCATTGCAAATTGCTAAAATGCATTGCTGATACTGTGCCTTCACAGAAATAAAATGCTATACTCTGTCTCCATGGAGCATATTCCTCTTAGCATAAAACTAAAGCATGATCACAATATTTCAGTTTTCTCTCCAGCTATATCGACAAACCCATTAATTATATCATCTTTCATTAAAAGTTAAATGTGGTGTCAGAGAAACTTCGTCAAAAACGATTGTGCACAGCTTTTGTTTAGTGTCCCATTTTTGGTTGTATTTGATTTATGTTCAAATATTAATGGATTGAGTCCTGGTTGTATTGAAACCTTCTCAGAAAGTCTATTTAATGTCCGTTTATTAGGCAAGGCAAACATTTTTTCTAATAGTTTATAACTTTTCGGCTTTGTTTATTAGCAACGCCATTAATTTTTCATCTAAGGTAAACCTTCTGGCCATTTTGCTTTATGAATTTGTTTTAATTGCATAAACAAGAAAGTCTGCGCTTGTTTGTTTAACAAATAAAAGTTTTCCAATAGGTTTTATTTCTTGACAGGGATTGGGCTTGATCAAGTCTTTGTGATACTGAGTCACCTAAAGTTTCAGTTGCAATATTAGTCAAAATTTTAACCAATTTTCTTTTCCTTGATACTATTTTATTCACCATGTAACCTGAAGTGAAATAAATAAAATAATTAAGTTCTATATTCATATTTTATGACAGAATGATACACTTAAAATATTAATTTATTATTTATATTTTTTTTATTTTAAACTTTTAATGTATTCACTTAGATAAGGTAACAAATAAAGTGGATGTCATCAGAGGAGTTCCAGAGAAATGTAACCTTAACAGTAAAGGAGTAGTTGATAAAACCATTGAAGTGTAGTGGAACTGTAATCTTTGGATTAGATGAACAACAAAGAACTCTTATCGTGATTTGAGGATAGATATTGAAACTTTGCCTAATTATGTCTAAGAATAAACTGAATTTATCGTACCTTTTGCTTTTTTGTACATTTGCTACCATTTGGCAACATTTGTTTCACCACATTAGCATTAGAATCAATTCCTGAAAACAAGCAATATTTGTGAATGGTATGGTCTTAAACATAAACTCAATATTAAATAATAAATTTAGAATGTATGTTTAAGTGTTAGTTTAGTATAATATAAGCAGAGTTAGTTTAGTATAAGCAGACAAACCTACGAGTTCTTCGAGAACATCTATCTCCATGCCTTTGGTACTTGTATTTGGAGGTTGCTCCAGGAATGCATCTGAAAAAAAAAGAAATATGATTGTTAGATAATTTAACGTGGTAGAGCCATGCTGCAGCTATATTAATTGTAGGTAGCACGAATGGGTCTTGACCGGGAAGGACCACATTCTCACAGAATACCAGTGCAAAATAGCAGTTTAATGCTGCTGTGTTTGTATGGTGAGTGTAGAGAACTGGAGACCCTTCTTACTGGAAAAGAGGCTTTCCATCTTAGTCCTCACAGCTGACAACGCATCTGCAATTTGATTCGCAAACGAGGATAGATGTAGATGTCTATGTGCCACAGCAACTACTACCATCAGGTGGACTGTGTGCTCGCTTGTCACTCTTGACCTATAAAAAATGTTATATGTATCAAACACATATAACCACCCTCTAGAACTGATGCAGTTCCAGGCATGCAGTGACACCTCCAGTCCACAGCCTTTTAAACATTTAAAGTATTTTTCTATTACCGATATAAGTACTTTTAATTTGATCACTACATAAATGTATAACAAATTATGTCCAATACAATTTCATACCTTTATTTTCTACAACTGTTGCAACAGTTGAAAAATTTGAACATGATGGCTGTTCATGAGAACTTCCAACATCTGAAATTTGTTACAAGTTTGAATTTTATAGATGTCAGTATGCTTAGCAAACACATTATTAGAAAATGAATAGTTAGTAAATTTATGAAATAGTTAGAAAGCTTTTTGCTACTTAGTAACTAGTGCTACATGAATATTAGTACACACCTGACGATCCAATCTCTACTGAAGTTTTTGAAAATCATCTTGCTTTTTGTTGTAATTGTGTTCAATTGTAACATAACTTCCTGAAAACATTATTAAAATGAAAAATTTGCCACTGACTGAAATTTAAATAAAATATTTGTAGAAATCACACAGTGTTCATCATAATATAATGTTTACTATAATTTACAATTAACATCAATTAAGATATTTGTACACATACCAGGCTTTCTAAACACTACCACAGCTTGTGAAATCATCTTCATCTTGCTTTTACAGTAATTATGTTCAGTTGTGACATCCCATCCTGAAAAATTACATAATCATAGCAAATAATGATGTTGAGTTTGTACCTAACTGACCATATAAGTCAAAGAGTAAAAGAGAGTCCTTAGTTAACCAACCCACAAAATGCTTATTCTGGAGAAAATTTACCCCAGTCAATCAGTATCTGTGAAAATTTGTAATAAATTGTACATGAACAGATCAAGTGAGCCAACCAAAGAATAAAAGCACGATTCGTTTGTTGTGTGCCCGCTTTGTGTTTCAAAGAGTATTTAGCTACAACAGAAACAATTTGTTATTTATAATTTTATTATAGCTAGTTATGTAATTTAATTTCCTTTATATTTTAATTAATTATGATCAATATAACTATATTCATCATAATTAATCATATTTCATAACTATGAAAGTCACAGACCTAGTATTGTAATAACCGCAAAGGGTAGTTAAGTTGTGAGATACATCATACTTTAAATTAACGCCAAATGTAACACTTAACTCACAATAAATATATTGAATTTATTTAAGAATATTTTGACTTTAAACTTTAACTTTTGTAATTAAACTATTAATAGATTATGTACCTACATCTTATAGCTAGACTAATATTGTTTTGTGAAAACTGCTATATAGCTTGTTTTGTTAAATACAGGTACTACTATAACTAAGATTAAACTAAAATACATAAGTATGTGATACATACTAAATATACCTATTTATATCAATCCTACATAATAAGTTTGTAATTATAGTTATCCTAACCCACCAAAGAGCTAGATAGAAAACAAATTTATAAAAAGTAATTTGTAACAAATCATTTACTCTGATTCGTACTGCTAACTCTAGTTGCGTGAATTTCAACTCGAGTTAACTCAAGTCGTAATTTTTCTGAGTTGGCACATCTATAAGATTGGTATCCCTAATATTCACTTCACTTAGTTGTTGTTGTCTTCACTTAGTTGTGTTGACTTTCATTAATCATTTCACCATTTCGTTTCATTATTAACCACAGCTTTTTTGGTGATTTTTACTGATCCTGCTTTTATATCTTTAAGTAATTAATAATTATTGTGAATTAATTACTTAAATAGCCTGTTACTGTGTAATAATAGTGAAAATCACCTGTTACAGTGTAGGTAATAGATAATCACTTTTACTTATTCTACAATAACTCGGTTCTAGATTGACAAATCTTGCCAGATTGTCAGCTATGAATTGTTTATATATACGCTTTCAAGTGGTCCTACTTTCATCTTGTCAACACTTAGGCCCAAGAATGTATGGAGACGTCTCTTCTTAAGTACCATGATTGAAAGTAATAAAATGACTCACCTGTTGCAGTCAGAGGCACACCATGAGATATTTCATTGTCAGTAAGTAAGGACGGGTAAGAGTATCGAAGTCTTCTGCCTTCATTATCGAACTGAAATATATCAAAATGTTTTTCACAGACACGTTTGTTAAGTAATTGTTCTTTGGAAAGTCCAATGAGCTGGGAATTTGTCGGCACTATGAAAGACATCCACAAATTTCTTAAATTATCGTTCCTAGGGAATCTGAAGAGCCGGTGCGTTTCACATGATGTATTGCAACCACCAACACAGCACTTTCGTATACCATTATGATGGTATATGCAATACACGAGCAGCACAAAAACAGAATATTGTCACAATTAACGGAGAAAATTAGCGTCCAAGATCTCAACGCAACATAAATGCGAGGAAATAATTTGCGTTATACTCAGTTAATTAGCGACAATTGGATAAATAATGGCGGCAATCAATATCGATAATTTTGATTTTTGACAATTTGATTTGACATTAACACAATATGGCGTCTCAAAATGGCGTGCGTAGACAGAGAACAAATTGCGACGGTAGCGCAAGTTGCGTAGAATGGAACTAAGCTGTCACGGGCCAGCACCATCACGATCATGAGATTTAGTTTGTTAACCTAATAATTTTCTTTGTTTATATTAATATTTTTGTTACATTCCATTCATTACTGTTATTTCGTTCTACTATGTCGTCACGAAGAGATTTGTGTTTTGGTGCGACAAATTAGGTAAGAAATATTTGAAAACCTATCACTTATACATATTGATAATTCAACGAATGCGGTCAACCTTTTAAAACAATCAAAACAAATTGTGGAAAGGTTAGTAGCAATTACAATTTCACACTGTTAAACTAATAGAACATGTTCATTTTCAGGTGCATTTATGAGTAGGTTTCATCCCGTAAAGCTGACACATGTTCCATATTTGGATGTCGAAAGTTGGAAATAGATTAGAAATAGAATAGAACCAACGAAAATTTTCACTACTAAAAAGATATGTGATTATTTGAATTGAATCACAAAACTACAGGTCATCGTTTAACCATAACAGCTGTTCCAACTTTGTATCTTGAAGTTGAGTTTTAAATTAAAACAATATATTTAACATGTATATGTTTAAATGGTAGAATTAGATACTGTATGTAGGTGTCACATTCATTGAATGTATGTAGGGGGAAAATCATTTATATTCTATTCTAATTATATTAAATTCATCACAGAAACAAAGGGTCAGTGTAATTTGTGGGTGATGCCCACACGTTTTAATGCCAATTTCAACTTTAAAAATTTGCTATTATTAGCACTCAATATTTTTATACATTTATTTTAATCGATAAGTTATTTCCAAAAACGTAATGAACATTTATTTACAATCGTTATTTCAAGAACAATTTTAAAAACGACGATAAGCAAAAAATTCCAGCCACCCTGTACTGAATGTCGCCCTTATGTACCTAATGCCAGCATAGCATAGGGTTATGCCTTTTGAGTTTTTATAGGTACCTATTGTAGGTAAGTTTTATGGGCACAGAAATAAATTCGTAATAACTTTTAATTTTGAATCATGCATGTCATAAGCTCTTTACTCTGTGTCACAAGCATGAATATGTATTAAGACAGATGACAAAAATTATTTTATTTTAATGTTTTACCTTACCTTACTGTATTTTAGCTTTAAGCAGTTGCATTTTTTCTTTAACACTAAACAATTGATTTAAGCAAATTATGATAAAAATTATGTAGCATCGATTTTTATAATTTTATCATTAAAGTATTCAAATCTTCCTCATCATTTCAGCCCTTCACAAGTTCACTACTGAACATCCTCCTCCATTGACTGCTGCAAAGCATGTTCCTGAATCACTTTCCTTGTTATAAGTTTTCATTTATTCTTAAGTTATAATAAAATTAGTATTACTAAGTTATAGTTCATTACATTTATTGCTTGTTTGTGTCTTTCAAAAAATAAGTAAATATATAAGGTGTTCTTAACATATAACAAATGTCTGATGGAAAAGCAAGTACAACTTTGCTAATCTTTAAAATTAAAACCAATTTAAGACATAGACGAATTATCAAATTCCTTAACTTTAAAATAAGTTATGTTCTAATTAATGGTATTTATTCCAGTTTATGACAACCCTGATTTATATTACGTGGCTGAAATTAGGTATTTATTAGGCTAGCCAAACCAAATATCAGCCTGATAACAACATTATGCACTTACATTTCCTATATCTAATTACAGCCCCATTAATTTCCACTAAAGGGAAACAAAAACTTGTATAAAAAATAGCTGCATTACTATGTCTATAGTTATATTTATATAAATCAAAAAGCCTAAAGATGAGCTAATGTAAAATATGCTTAATTTTATCGGGACCATAACTTGTCAAACAATTAGGAAAATGAGTTGCTTTCCGCTTGCGTATGTTTTGATTTTTAATTTAACACTTAGATTTATATCTGTGTGGTAATATTTGAAATATACTTTCCTCTAGTTACAAAGAATTTTTTAAACGACAATATTTGTAGTTAAGACTACTAGAAATCTTATTTACAAAGTAAAAAGTCGAAAAGGCTGGAATTAGGGGCGTGGCTGGTATTAGGGGCATCCACCCTACTCATCAATAATTTGTCACGGCCTTCACTCAATGTCAAGCATATTTATAATTAAATAGTTGTGGTGTTATAAATAATCTTTGTGTTTTCTATAGATTTCCATTGCATTATTTTTCAGGAGTATTTAAGGAAAACATAAATTTCCTTGAAACAGAACACAACTATGGTGTCCCAAGAATATATGCTCCTAATCATACCTGACACATCATACAAATCAGCCTCAACCTGTAGAAAAGAAGTTGAGTGGTGAAAGAGGTAATTAAATTCTGTTTTAACTGTTTATTTTATAACTATAGGTGGTAATTTGAATTGAGTACTTGGGTGGCCACTTAAATCATATTATATGTTATACAATATAATAAGTGTACAAAATGTTCTTACGAGATTTATAAACTTGATAACTACTTTACTAACTACTATACTACCATTAGGTAAACTGTATGCTCATTTGCCCCTTTCGCCTTAAAATACCTGATGGTTATCAGATAGATAATTATTAGATATATCATTTATTACTTATTTACATATTATTAGCCTATACTGCCGTGGTAACCGAGAGAGAGTAGTATGTCAGATATTTTTCAACCAACTTCAAAAAGTTACTCAAATTAAAAGAAATACCCTAGACTTTCTGAAAGAGCCATTACTGGCAAAAAGGAAAAGATAATTTAAAATCAGTATCTGTAAATCTGCTAAATGCAGACTTTTGTGGGAAAATTTTGTGTTAATAATAATGTTGAAAATTTAGCAATCGAGGAATAAAGCAAAGAAAATTTAACACTGTAATGAAATAATAATAGATATGATCGGTGAATGTGATAAAATGTAGGCTAGTTTTTGAAACAGCATAAGTTGGTATAATCTCCCAGCTTACACTGATTCTAAAAGTTGTACTTGTCAGTGATTCTTAATTATGTTTAAGTATTATTTTTCATTAAGGTGCTTTTAAATGACGTTTTTTGTTGTTTGTAGAAGTCCTTTGAAACAATTTTATGTTAAAGAGTTTTCGTTGTTTGTAAGTTAATGAGAATAATTTTGTGCCAATATAATTATAAACATTATAATTTTTAATCTCTATAATTAAGTCTTTAAGTTTTGCTAAGAAGTATATTTTAGAGAAGTTTTCTATTTTAAGAATTGTTATGGCAAATAATAAGAACCAATATGTGATTTTGATATCACTGATAAAGTTTTATAAATAAAATATAGTTAGTACATTTTTGTTTTTTTCTCACTATTTAATGCATACTGCTCATCATGTTCTAACAAAAATATGAAAATGCTACTTTTAAAACAATAACATCCTTTGTGTGAAAAATAATAAAAATTCAAAACCGTATGCGAAAGGGCAGTATGGTACTAACTACTGTTTTATGAGCTATTTAAGTGTATTACCATCCCCTTTTCTAACTTACTGCCATCTCGATCCAGTGTAGTATTTTTTTCTTTAATTGTAATGTGTCATGTGTAGATTTAAGTGTTGGAATAAATATCTATGTCTAAAAACCACTGCTGAATATAGGCTTCCCTTAGATTGCCTCATAGGATGATATTTATAACAATTGCCACATTTGACAGGTGGGTTGGATAAGATTCAGGAATTAAAGTGATGAAACAATCTTCATCTGTCACTATATTCTGTGATTAAATTAATATTTTAATTTTCAATATTCACAGCGCCCAATCTGCATCCACATGACCATGCTCAACATCATAGACAAAGGAATTACAAGTAATTCTTATTGAAAGTAATTTTTACTATTACTACTGGTTCTGAAAACGTTTCTCCTGGGGAACCAGCAAGAAACCCAGTGGGACTTTTTTTGATTATAGTATACAATTAGTATGAAAACAGAAAACAGAAAACAGAAACAGCATGGTAGTGATCACCCCATTGCCAGGGTTATTATCAATCATGTACTCTTTAGTAGCATAAATCTTTGTTAAATAATTTTACTTAGTAAAATTTTAAACTTTTGATAGATAAGGCCTGCATATTTTGTGGGGCTTAGGTTAGTTAGGTATGCATTGCCCCATTAAGGAATTCCTGGCTCTTAGAGTCGAGTAACTGGTATAACTAACTTGTGCTTGTTTCTAGTATTTACAGAATGTACCGCTATTTTTAATAAAACTATGTTTGTTCTGTGTACATACATAAAATTTTTGTAAATATATACTGAGAGGCCAAAGTTAATATAATTTCTTTAAATATAAGGAATTTCTTCGACCTAAGTATATATTCTTATGGCTCTTCTGCAAAACAAAGATAGTTTCAATGTCAGTCGATTACTCCATAGCAAGATTCCATATGACATTACGCTACGGAAATGACTAAAATTAACTAATCTAGCTGTTTTAGCACATGTTCTAATCTTTTTGTATAAGGTTTTCTGATTTAAATATTTAATTCCTTATATTTTAGTAACAAACAATATTTTCTACCAATTTGCTTAGTAGGGAAGCAAATATAGTCTAGTATAGAATATCATATACTAAAATATAATCATTTTACAGCATTTATTGTAAATTTTACATTTTAAATTTCAATTTGAAAAGCTAATGTATAAATTAAACATTTTCAGATAAACAGACGAAATCGGATACTACTCTGAAAAATAATAAGTTGTTATAAAAGCACGCGAGAAGACTTAAATTTCAATTAGAGAAGTCTAGAAAACTATAAAAGATTTTAGGACCTCGTCTATCAAATACAGAAAAATGAGTAATCAAGTAGCATTTGAGAAGATCACCAAAAAGATGACATTTGCAGCGAAGGTTTTGTTATACCTGTTTGGAATAATTTATTGTAAAAATATGTTTCATATTTTGTATTGTCAAAACTGTGTTTTATGCTTTGTTTTGTAAGAGCTGTTTAGAATAATTTATTGTAAAAAATATTATTTTTGTATTTTGTATTGTGAAAGCTGTTAAGAATAACTTATTATAAAAATATTGGTTTCAAAATTTGTATTGTCTAAGCTGTTAAGAATTGCATATGTTTGTCATTATAGCATGAAACTAATATTGTTAAAATATTAGTTTCATACTTTGTATTGTGAATGCTGTGTTATATGAATTGTTTGCATGCATGTGGCGCAGTAAGAATTTCCACCACCCCATATCATCCCGTAGGTGTCTTAAGAGGCGACAGAGGGAAACAAATCAGAAGATGGACAGCAATGTCTTCCTAATAACGACTAAAATTAGAAGCTGCGGTTGGCAACCCACTTGCCAAGTTACAAACTATGGTAAATATCTCTTCTATGAGGCGATTGTTGAAGCTGTGTTAAGATGAATCATTTATTTAATTATACAAATATTATTTCATATTTCCTATTGTCAAAGCTGTTATGAGTACCAAGCCCTAGCCCTTTTTATTTTTTTCGCCACTTATTTTGCTGTGGACTACGCTCCAGTCCCAACTTCTAGTTCCTCATCGGGCGGAACGCGTTGGTTGGTTGCTCACTGCACACGGCGTTGGCCTGTGGGAGTTGTGCCCACATTTTTTTAAATGTGAGTGAGCGAAGTCCTTGTATCGGGTATTTTAATATAAATATTGTAAGCCTTTTCCAAGTGGGAAGGTATTATTAACCCTTATGCTGCCATGTCAGTCACTTTGCACGGAGTATTTAAGGGATGACTGACGGCAGGTATGTGTTAATAATATTAATAAGTAATGGCCTATATCTAGCCTTTAGAACCTTTAGAAAGATGAATATATTGATTATCTGATCACGTATATTTTTTTTAATATAGTTATATTTTATAGACGGCCATTTTATATATACAATAGAGGGGGAAGGGTTATTATAAAAATATTTCTTATTTTGTATTAACAAAGTGTTTATGAATCATTTATTGTAAAAAATGTTATTTTCATATTGTCTTTTGAAAATTTATTGTTAGACATTAGTTTAATATTTTGTTATATCAAAGCTGTGTATGAATCATTTATTGTAAAAAAATATTAGATTACCGTATAGTGGCGGTCTAAGAATATCCACTACCCCATATTATCATCCCGTGGCTGTCATCGTAAGAGGCGACAGAGGGAAATAAATCAGCATGGACTGATCTTCCTAATAACTGCAGTTGCAAACCCACTTAAGCGTGGTTACAGCTTTGATTGCCTCATAGCCCTTTAAGTTTGCCGTTATGGTATTAGCTAATATTTGTAATGTTAAAGTTTGTTATGATTCATTTATTAAAATAATAAAGTTTACTATTTTTGTATAGACAGCTGTGTTATTAATCTATTAATGATATAAACATTAGAATAAAAATTTTAGTTTTATGTGTTGTATTGTCAAAACTAGGTTAAATCTTTATCTATCTCCTTAAATTCAAAAATATAGAATAATGTACTAATTATTTGTGTTTAATTCCATTCATGTTAAAAAATATCGTAGTTAATTCCTATTTACAATAGAATCACACTTTATGTATTAGATTAGTTATCAACAACCGACTGTTAAAGCAAACATTTGAAGCATTTTGTTACCATGCAGTTATCTTTAAAAATGTTTCAAATGTTTAATTCACTGTTAGTTGTTGATAATTAATCCTAGTACATAAAGTGTAATGAATTACCATGAACAGTAGTGTATATGTAGAGGTGCATGTTATACGCACGCACACATTCTCACTATATTGTGGCAAACGACACCAGACGGCGCTAGTACTCCTCGGTTGACAGATTTCGCACGAGTGGGCCAGGCTCTACAATCTTAGAACATTAAACTTGAAACCTGTGATATGCTCTTATGCAAAATTAAGATGCACTTAGTAAGCTATTTGAAACCATATCTATTTACTACTTTTCATTTTAGTCGTATTTTACAATCATATTATTCCAACTAAAAATAATAGATGACGTTCTTTCTCAATTTGGAGCGAATAATTCTTTGATCAGGTACTAGATGTCGCTACTACCAGTATGTAAATTAAACAAATTTTTATAAAGAAAATATTCTATTTAGTAGAAAGTAAGCGTAACAGGAATTGAGGCATATAGAATCAAAGGCAGCTAAGCGACAAACTTTCAAAAATAACTAAGTATGGAGCCATCTAGTGAATTCTTGGTTGTAACTCTTTATTTTATTATTGTAAGAAACAAATACAGCTAAAGCCCTTTAAATTTCGTTCAAAATTGATTTGGGATCAAATACAGCTAAGTCACCTTAGTCGCAATCAAAGACAGCTAGGTGATAAAACAACCAATCACAACGCTTGAATTCTCGAAAACAAAATGGCGATTTCTATACAACCGCGTTAGCCACACCTAATATTTTATTGTATTTTTAGTGTTTTAGTGAGTTCTCGCAAAATTTATTGTGAAACGACTATTATGGAGGTCACTGTAGAACCGGCAAGTACTGGCAGAGGTCGAAAACGCACACGAAACCAAGAAACTGGAAGGCAAATATTGCTAAGAGAGAAAGGTTAGTGATGTGCCTTGCTTCTACACTCTGCACAATGTATAGATAAAGATAAATAATTGCAATCGAATTAAATTCATTTTCGCAATATTTATTTTTCATCGTATTTCCATGTACTTTAACGCTAATACAGTATGTATTTTCGTTAAGGTACATTGGAGGGATGGACATGGAGGATCTAACTGTAACTAAAATTGTGCTAAGATAGAGAAGTTTGAGTGTTAAAAATATTTATTATTGTTTTTATTTTATTTTATCTCCCAATAATGTGTTATTATAATTTTTACTATGTATGCAAACTACCTACAAGTACCAGTGCTGTACCTACTAAGTAAAATAATAGCTACAAACTAGTAGTATGTTTAATAACACCCCTTTTTTCGTCAGGAGTTAAGTTCTTTACAGGTTCCTAGTACCTAACCAAATGTTTTTTTTCACAGATACCTCAACTGCTTTACCTCAAAGAGTGAACTGTTCACATAAAACCCAACGCTAAAATGTGCAACCCTGACAATGAATGAACTTAAAATTTCACCAATCATTTTATGCCTCAAGAAAAAAAGCTGTCAAGATGCTTTTCTTCTTAAGTGCTGTCAAATAAAACAAATTAAAAGAAGGCGTCCTAACCAAAATAAAAGGCTTAGAAGAGATTTTAATATCCAGTACAGGATTTTAAACAGTCAGAATAAATTTGTGATTGTCTGCCAAACATTTTTTTTGAGTTCCTTGCAAATAAAAAAGTATAGAGTGGAATTTGTTATGAAGGTGTTTTACTATACAGGACAGATTGCTAAAGAAAACAGGGGAGGAAATCATAAAATAAACAAGTATAAGGATCAAAAAGATATAGTTAGGCAGTTTATTATTAAGTTAAAATGCATAGAATCACATTACTGTCGATCTGCAACACGAGAACGAAAATATCTGCACAGCGATTTGAGTATAAACAAACTTTATAAGATGTTCAGAACCGAAAATCCTCAGTCTGTTGTAAAGAAGTCTTATTTTCGTGCAATATTCAACCAAGATTTCAATTTAGGATTCGGTAATCCGAGAACAGACGTTTGCTCGAAATGCATTGAATTGGATGGGAAAATTAAAATGGAAAACGACCAAGAAAAAAAGAAAGACCTCATGATCGAAAAAAGAGTCCACAGGCTCAGGGCAAAAGCATTCTTTAAATTGCTTCGGGAAAAATCAGACGATATGATCACTTTCTCATTCGACTGTCAAAAAAATAATCCCCACCCAAAGTACCTGACCAAAGTGCGTACTACAGTCGCCAAATATATCTCTACAATTTTACGATTGTTCAGGGTTCTTCTAAAGATCACCTGAATAAAGACACAACTTATGCATATTTGTGGACAGAGAACGAATTTCCAAAAACATCTAACCAGATAGCCTCTGCAGTGTACGACCGTTTAAATAAAACTAATTTTGAAGGGATTAACACTGTTCGTCTTGTAGCTGATGGATGTGGCGGGCAGAACAAGAATAGCATATTGCTATGTATGCTGTCAAGATGGCTTCTCGACAACACGTCTCTGAAAAAAATTGAAGTCGTTTTCCCCATTACTGGGCATTCTTTCATGCCACCAGACAGAGTTTTGGAAACATTGAAAAGTCCTTAAAAACAAGAAGTAATCATTCGACCTGAAGATTACATAGACATCATTGCAACAAATGCAACCATTACAAAAATGCGTGACATTCAAATGTTCGACTTCAGAAGTGCAAAAGATGTCCTAAAACCGACTGCGAGATGGCCTTTTAAAATAAGTGAATGCAAAAGATTCATTTTAAAGAGATCCAAAACTGTTGGAAATGTGCTTATTCGTGGAGAACTGCATTTTAATTCAGATATAGGTAAAGCAGTAAATCTTTGCAAAACTGGAATGAAAACCAATATGATAATCCCATCCACAGTGCCACTAGGAGCACCCATGAATCGTGCAAAAATAACTGACGTCGATGCATTATTAAAAAAGCATTTTGGCGCTGAATGGGAAACCAATGCAGAATGTCAGTTTTATGTAAATATTATAAGATCGCCAGTTATTCAAGAGGGGGATTCAGAAAGAGGGGAAGATGATAATGAAAACTATTGTGAATGTAGGGATGATACTGTGGATTTAAGAATTTAAATTTTGTTTGTGTTCAAAAAGAAGAAACAGCTGATTTAGTAATAAGAAAAGGTTTAAAGGTTTAATTTATGAACTATCATAAGAATAGAATATTGTTTCTGAGAGTAAAGAAAAGTCTGATTAAAACGAGAAAAAGTGTTGTTTTTTTGTTAACTTGTTGATTATTGGATTTAAGAATTTAACTTTTGTTTTTGTTGAAAAAGAAGAAACAGCTGATTAAAAGTAATAAGAATAATTTAGTAATAGGAAAAATTTTAAGTTCATAGGAATAGAATATTGTTCGTAAAGGAAAAGAAAAGTCTGATTAAAAAGAGAAAACGTGTTTTTGTTTCATAACGATTTTGATTATTATTTGAAGTTTTATGAAAATTTTAAATATCTACATGAAAACATGTTTTAATTACTGGTCCATGCTATCGACATCTGTAGGGAACATCACTAACATTGTAATGTCAATATGGCGCCAGTCATTATCAAAGACAGCTAGGTTCACTTGAGTAAAAATCAAACACAGCTAAGTGTAGCTGTTGGTATCAAAGATAGCTAAGTCGTTTGATTTTTTATTTTTTTTCGGCTTATTATTTAGTACTCCCAAATAAAGGTAGCCAAAACCAATATTAAAATCACATACTCTAAAATCAAAACTGTGAGAGTATGAAAACCCCTGACTAATAAATTAGAAAACGTTTTTCGGTTCCTGAAAATGTGACATAGAGGCACTTAGCTACCTTTGATTCTATATGCCTCAATTAAGATATTTTCTTTTCTTCAAAGTTAATAAAATTCTGTGATAAACATTTTGAACATGTGCTTATAAATAAATACCGATTACACATGCTTCCTAAAATTATTAATTAAATATCCGTAATTAGATACTTTCGGAATTTTTTAAGCTCAATCTGCAGCACAACAAACTGCCATTGTGAATTTATTCACGCTTCCCGCTATTTGTTTTGTTTCTCGATATTCTAATATTTAATGATAATTAGTTAGTTACTAATATTTTATTATATATAATAGTTTATGTGGTTTTGTGTTGTATTATTTACATTGAATTGAGCTATTTATTATTCTTCCGGCAAATGATCACGTAAACCATTTTCAACGATTTGGTTTTTGTGATATCTTGTCTCCATTGCTAGATAGAATAACTATAAAAATATGTCAGATAAGCGTTGCTGTGTCCCGGATGTAAGGACAGCAGGTATGTAATCTCGTCTCTAAACAGTAAACAACTTGCATCAAGGGCTTTCAGAAGATTTGTCTTAGGCATAATATACTAAGTATGTCTTATTTTAAATGTATCTTCTAAATATTTTAGGCATGCATCATGTTCTTCACGGATTTCCAAACCCAGAAAACGAAAGTGAACGATTTAGGGTATGGCTTTATGCAATTGGCGGTGATTTACTAGGTCTCGAAAATATGCACATATTCAAGTATCGCCGTGTGTCACTCACATTTTGAAGAAAAATTTCAATGCAGAAATAACAGAATCAGCAACATTGCTGTGCCAACTTTGAATATGCCAGGTTTGTCTTTCTAGATTACAGATTAAATAAATATAGAATGAATTAAGAACTTAGTATATTACTAATGATATGTTTTGTTTCTTTGTAAAATATGACTGATTCAGTAGGTATCTAAATAGCAATAATTTTTACCATAATGCATTCATCAAATGACGTAGAATAAAATTATATACAATTTATATGTACTATCGGGTTTAAAATTATAATGCATGCTGACAGAAGGATGAGGCTTTAATGATCAACCATTAAGCCTAGTTTTCATAAATATTGCTTATGTGGTCATCCTCTTTACTACCTTATTTTAAATTAATTATTATTACCAACACTAGGATTTAATGTTATGAATAAACTGCACAGTGAAATTATACTTTTGCAAGTAATCACAGATACTGGGCCTATTTTTATTATTATATAGCAGTTTTAATAATTTCAAAGTTAATATTATTTTCTTTTAGCTACATCATCAATAAACCAGCAGTTATCAAAAGAAAACCCATGAAAGAAATTTTGAACCTGGCAAACTGTCAACATCATCATGTACTGATATTGATGCTTACCCAAGCATTCTATATATATTTACATAATATCATCATTACACATCACAACTCCACTGCTGAATATAGTATGTGTAACCTTACAAGGGGACTCACATTTAATAATGCAATCGAACATAAAATTTATAAACCTTATGAAGGAAATTTTGTTAGTTAAATTTAAAGTTACAGCCTATATCGTCCCACTGTTGAACACAGGCCTCTCATGAGAGGGTTTTAGGCCAAGGAAGTGTCTGCCGTGCTGCCCCAATGAGTGTTGGCAAATTTCAAATGTCTTCGAAATATTGTTAGTGTTTTGTTAAATTACTTTAATAAAAATTTAGAAACCCAAAACAAAACGAGCTGATGATCTTCAATTAGCTGAACAGATTTTCTTAATCATAGCTTAGAACACTTGATCAAGTGACCTTTAACAAAAAAAAACTAAATCATCTATCAAATGTCAACAAGTCCATCTGTTGGCCACTATGATTTATAACACCATCTGTTCACATTGAGGGATAAAAGCCTAAAATAGATTGATATATTGAGGACAAGTTATGGGAATAGCTCTTACTATTTATTTATACACTATTGTACTAAAGGTACAAACGGCGGACTTAATGCCATAGCATTTTCTACCAGCCAACCGAAAGTTAGTGGGAGATGTACTGCAGTGGGCTAGGATGAAAACCTAAAATTGATAAATTTCACACACACACACACACACATGTAGATCAAAACTTATTTAAACATATATAAGGATAATAGATACTTACTCTGCACTTAGAAGTTCCTCTACTGATATATTGTTAAAGATAGACATTTGATAATGTATTGATTTTAAGTTGTAGATCTGTGAACCGTGTAGATTTTTATCTTCATAAGAGATTTTAACAAGCCAAAATGTTGACTTTGACTTTAAAAATATATTTTCTTAATCAGACTTGTTTCTGTAATTTTGAAGGTGTCAATGAGAGCAGACATGTTTTTCTGTCTATGACTTTAATTAGATTATGTATTAACTTAACTCTAATATATATTGTTGTGGGGGGCTACACTACACTCCATTGAGAAACACCCATTTCTTATAACCTCCAGTGATTTGGCTATTTCTTTAAACCTTTTTTTTGTTTTTTATATTGATTTATGAATTTCATTTCAGGTCATTACTCCGAATGTTCGATACATCGATTATGTACAAAAATGGAAGGACATGCTTCTCACAAAGAAAATCTTGGTTAGTCTGACTTATGATGCCATTTTTTAACGGTTTCAATTTATTGAACATAAAATTTTTTGAATAATATATTTAATATGAAATGAAATAGTATGCAGTTATATTATAGTTGTATCATGAATGGGTCGGCTTGACCGGTGAGGACTACGCTATCACAGAATACCAGCTTAAAATGGCAATAGGACGCCTAATGCTGGTGTGTTTCAGATGGTGAGTAGAAAAATGGGGACCCATCTTAGTCCTCAGGTGTGGTGACATCACATTTGCATTTCGATTTTAATCAGGATAAATGTTGATGTTCTATGATGGGCCACATCCACTTACCATCAGGTCGATCGCTTGCTCGTTTGTCACTAGTGCCTGTAAAATCATGTCGGCTAAAACTATAACAATAATATAAAGCAGGAAAGGAATAATTATAGCAGTGAAACATGTTACTGAAAGAAAATTAACTAATGTTTCAGACCCAGTTACCCGATGCAAGATCCTGTGATATTAACTAATCCTCTAGTTATAAAGGAAAGTGGTGAAATGTGTTTAGGTATGATTTATTTTAATTCAAGAGATGATAACTATTCATATTTCATATTTGATAATATGATATATATTTCATATTTTGTTCTGTCATAAATAATATTTATATATGTATTATTACACTAGCCTAATGGCAGGCGGACCGCGAACTCAAAAGGTAATGAGTTCGAATCCGCCTTTAAGCTTACCAGGAGTGGTTAAAGAACAAACAAAGAGGAACAAACACAAGCTAGTAGTACCAGTTACTTGACTCCACCGAGTCAGTAATTCATTCTGGGGCGATGTATGCTTTTACAACAAAATCCCAGAAAATATACAAAATTGACCTGCTCAAAATTCAAAACTTTATTAAACATAGTTTGTATAAAAGGGTTATTATAATATTAAGGAATTTATGGATGATAATAACCCTGGGAATGAGGTGTTCGCTACCAAGCTATTTCTAATTTGTTTTGTGTGGTTAATTGTGTAACATACATGATTGTAAGCTGTTATTTTTAAAAAAGTTCCGCTGGGTTTCTTGCTGGTTCTTCCCAGGACAGAGGTTTTTTCAACCAATGGTAATTAAACAAAAAGAGTGATCAATAAGTATTATTTATAATCTATATTGAATAAAAATTTGTTTCTGTACTACTTTGTGCATGTGCATAAATAATAACTAAAAAGAATTTAGATAAGACTAGTACTAAAATTGACATTATAGTATTGGTCACTAAATTTTAAATCATTAGATTCATGAAGGTCAATTTGCAACAACTAATAAATACTTGATGATGTTTGTGGCGTGTTGAATAAATGTTTTATTCTTTCCTTTTAACAAAACCGGTTTTATAATTTTTAATTTCTAATTTTTAAGGAGGAACATTGGCAGTCAAGAAAAAGACCAAACGGGTATTATTTCAGACCAAGGTTTAAAAGGAGCTGCTTAAACAAATTATTGCATCTAAAATAAAAATCAGCAAAATGAAAAATAAAATTGCGAAACAGAAAGCTGAGATAAAAGCAGCAAAAAAGTTTGCTACAAATCCTGCAGTTTTAGAAGTTTTAGAAAATTGTTCTAGTATGCGAAAATTTTATGCAGTTACAGTGGCGAGAAAATAAGAAAAAAGAAAAAGGATGACGATTTACCCTGCAAGAGAAAATTGCTGCTTTGTCTATATTTAAGCAAAGCCCTAAAGGATACCGATTTTTTTAGAAAAATATTTATTTTGCCTGCCCCTCAAACTCTCATTAAAATCATACAGAAGAGTAACCTCCAACCAGGACTTAAAAAAAATATTTTTTTACAGTTAAAAAATAAATCACAAACTATGAAGACAGAACAAAAATTATGTATTCTATTATTTGATGAAATGATGTTGAAAGCTCATGTTACATTTAATGAGAGAAAAAATAAAGTAATAGGGTTTGTTGATAATGGACAGCAAAGAAAGCAGAGTATGCAGATCATGCTCAAGTGTATGATTCGTGGGCTAATTCACAATTATAAACAGGCTGTGTCTTATTCATTTTCATCAAGTGCAACAAAAGGACCAGAATTAGGAATCAAATTAAAGAAGTAATAACAGATACAACAAGCAGGGTTAATAGGTGGCTACAGTATGCGACCAAGGGGCAAATAATAGACAGGCCATAAAACTTTGATGAATGAAACTAGGGGCAATTATTTGAGAAGAGGAGAAACCCTAAAGATAATATTATGTTAATAAATAATACTGAGATTATTCCTCTGTATGACCCTCCACATTTTCTTAAAGGCATGAGAAATAATTTACTAACAAAAATTTAAATTTCACCATAGAAGGCATGACCAAAACCGCCAAATGGTCTCATTTGCAACTTTTATACAAAGAAGATCCGGGGTATAAAGGAATACGACTAATTCCAAAACTAACAGAAGCCCATATCAACCCAGAAAATTAAACAAAATGAAAGTCAAGTATGCTTCACAGATTTTCAGTCGCACTGTATCATCAAATATGGGATACCTAGCAGGTATAGTCAATGTATTTTGTTCATTTATCCCATGAATGTTTTATTTTTATTGTTTATAAATAAACATTTTGTTTTACAGATAAGGGTATCCTTCCAGAAGAGTGCAAAGACACTGCTGATCTGCTGCTTTTTATGGATAATATTTTCGACTCAGTTAATGGCAGTTTTAAAAAGAAAAGACATGCCAAACCTCTACTTGGACCTGCAACACCTCACTCCATACATCACAAAACATGGATGGATGCCAAAAAGTTTTATGTCTATGAAATTTATATCTTCCACTGGGAGGAAGAATCTATTCCAACTGTGATCAATTGGGTGTGGACACTAGAAGGGATCGAAGTTTTATTAAAAAATGGAAATTGATTTTAGAATTACATCAGTGTGGTTGCGTCATCTAAATCAGGACCCACTGGAAAATTTCTTTGGTGCGGTTAGAAGCCATGGGTGCCGCAATAATAATCCAACTTGTGACCAATTTGAGTCTGCTTTTGCTACCCTTTTGATTAATAATTTAAGTAGTGTCCACACTCATGGTAAAAACTGCGAGCTAGATTATTGTAATGCTTTGCACACTCTCATTGTTAATGAAAACTTAGAGACATCGTCAACCTGCACATTTGATTTCACAAACATTTTAGGAATAAACTTCACACCAATTACAATGAAACTAAATAACCCCGTATAATTGCGCATTACAATATGTTAGTGATTATTTCTTAAAAAGCAAAACTCAAATTTTTAAACATTGTATTAACTGTAAATATGACCTTAACGTCTGAAGATGAAATAGAATACATAAAATACAGATAATATGCAGGTAGACGATGGCTTTGTACTCCCAGCAATGATTTGATTCAGTCAATTTCAAATATGCAGAATATAATCAATCATATTTCAAAGGACTATTTTGAAAATGATCAGTTAAAGGAAATAATCAAAACAAGCATGTATACTTTAATTGATTTTGATTTTATGAAATGTAATGTGCATAAAAATAAATTAGTTGATTATTTATTTAATATTGTGATGCGTTGTCTGATTTTTAATAGTTGTAAAAATATTAATAGAATAATAGCTGGGAGAAAAGTAGATGATGACGAAAACTATTTCAAACTAAAGCCAAAAAGTTAAGTAAACTTTTAAAAGAAAGAAATAATATATATTTTTTAATTTAAGATCCTGGTTGCTACCAGAAGAGTTAAATATTTAATTACTGTTACAAATTTGATTTATTCGTGCGTTTTAAACAAATTTATCAATGATATGTAATAATAGATACGCTCAAATTGAACCACCGAGTTATAAAAGTAAAATCAAAGAATCTTATTTTTTTGTACAAAAGTTGCAAAAATATTTTTATAATTAGAAATATATCGTTATTAAATGGGTTAAACATTTGCTTATATTGCATGAGTCTATAGAATGTATGTAAATAGCGTTATCACAACATTAATCAAATAATTTATTTTAAGCACATTTTTTCATCGTGATAACTCTATAAGTCCATTTCTAAGATTGGTGATACTATGGGAATATTTGCCATAGTATATCAGGTGGTTAACAAATCGCAGGGTTTTTTTGAAGAGGCTGCTACTCATCTCATGTTTTAGTTTATCTCTGTCGCTTCTTACGACACCCACGAGATGATATTAGTGAGTGAATTCTCTTACGCCGTCATTACACTACAAGGTACAATACAACACGTTATTATTTCTAATACATATTTTATAAAAAAATTGTGTTAGAAATAATGCAAACAAACATAATTTATTTTGAGCTTTAAATTATTTGATATATTATATAATTTAAGTCGTCTTCATTGCTAGCATATTGCTTGAATATTTGTTTCAAATATTCATTATTGATTGCTTGAATATTTGTTTTATCAATATTTAATTCGATTTTAATGGAGCAATATCCAGAATTGCTTACTTGATTAGTTAGCAATTGGTTTAAAATTCATTTCAAAAATGAAATTGAGGTATCATTTCAAAAAATTATAAATTTTTGAAATGATACCTCAATTTTATTACCATTTCCATTTCAAGTTAGTTAATCTTAAAACATTAACAAAAACAAATATTCAAGATTATATTTGATTTTAATGGAACAATAATGTAGAATTGCTTACTTGATTAGCAATTGATATCATTTAATAATTCATTTCAATTCCAAATGATCTCAATTTTGTCTCTTGACGCATTTTAAATTATATGTATAATTGAAGAAGTTGTGTTTATAATTTTGTTCTTACCTTTGTTTCAGGCTTTTCACTTATCTGCGATTACGATCATCTTGGCGATTGATTAATTTCTATATTCAAGTTGAAGAAATGTACTGATAATAATTATTGTATTGCGTAATTTTTAATAAATTTTGTAAACATTATGTTGGAGTTTTATTTTGATTTTAATTATTAATATCTGAGATAAAACCTATGTATATATACGTAAGCTATATATATATATATATATATATATATATATGCAGCTTATGTATACATATACTTATAGCTATTGGAATAAAGTTACTAAGGGAATGAGATGGCGCTAGTTATGCATTGCCATTTTATAGGTCGAAGATTGGTCTCTATTTCGGTTTATACAAAGGTACTCTGTGGAGTGGGCTCTCTTTTCCTGTATAGGACAGTTACTATACTCTTTGGGCACAGACTAGGGTGATGCAACTTTGTATGAAAGCTGAAAAATCTGCACACTATCATGGTTTTGTCAATGTTTGTGTTGGGCTTGTTAAAATAAAGCGAGAAAAACATATCGCTATTTCTTTCCTTCATGTTGTTTTAGATTGCCATTTTAAAAATTAGATACAAAAATTCATATTATATCGGAAGAAACTAAAATGTTAATTATGTGTTAAACTTTTTGGTTTGCTCTTTAAATTATAATTTCATATATTAATCTGAGATTTGCACAATTAATTTACCTATTAAGTGATAAATATTAAATTATTAAATATTAGCAGAATTCTATCAAAAGAAGCCATGAATCAATAGAAGAAAAAAAATGACATTTGTTTGTCAACGTCTTTCATATTGAAAATATTTTCTGAAATTTATTCAAATTTATTTCGTAGGTTTAAATTTTAATATTTATTATTGATTTTTGCTTAAATTCAGTTATTATGGGCTCAGAATACTTCATTTTCGTTTGTAGGCGAATACACAGCCATAATATCGTCGTGAATATACAGTAAAGATTTTTGTGAGATGTTAACTCTGTACAAGATATTGACTATAAATGATTTCATTATATCAAAATATTATGCACGATATGTGATCATCATCGAAAGTAAGTTAAGTGTTGTGCAAATAAAAAGCACAAAATCACCTGATCACTTTCTGCAGGTTTCCTATAACAGGAAAAGAAAAACTTATGACAATATTGTGGTAAGTCTATAAACATTTTGAATTTATTGACCGTTATTTGTAGGGATTATTACCATGTTGACTCGAATTGTATCTATTTCAGATCACGTATTTGGGCTGAGTTAAGTTTTCACCATGAGAATTTTGCTGATTTAAATTTACGTTAATATTCTGTGAAGAATAACTCTCTGACAATAAACATGTGTTATATATCAGTAACAAGCTTGGAAATATTATGTGCAAAAGCAATAAAAAACATCAATAATAATGTATAGTATATAACACAATGTGTTTCAGAAAATAAAATTACATAACTATACTTATTTATAGTTTTATTTTATCCCATATACTAATCTAAAGTATATTCGAGTAATTTTGGTGCAACCTCTCCAATGTATGGGAATTTACCCCATAGACTTGTGAGGCGTGAGCCAAAATTACTCGAATATACCTTAAATAAAAAGTTCAAAGTTACAGAGAACAAAGGTTTGAAATTCCCGCTAAAAAGTTTTATATGGGCGTCCACCGTAGCGCTTATAGTGTACATTAATAAACACGTGTTTCCGTTTTTTAGTATGAAGTTGGCGTTCTTCTCTTGGTAGAGAGTAATTGTGTTCTGTGGCACAGACTAACTAGTAGATTCTACCCGAATCGGCTCTGGGTTCTAGCCCTTCTGAGCCTGAAGTTACAATGTATAATTATCCTTCATTGTACACTGCTTCACAATATGTTGATGCGTCACATTGTGCAGCCCTTGGGAGATTTTGACGGCAACTTGAGCCAGCAGACATCTGACAGTTGGCGATGGTATCTCAAGGCGCCTAAGCAGACAGACACCTTATCTTGAGAATCACATCACCATCAGAGCACTTGTTTCACCATTTCCACTAATAGTTCACATGCGCAGACACTTAATACACAAAATCGCACCACTTTTACATATCAAAATCTACTTCAAACCATTATTTAAACAATAATACAGGAGCAGCAAACCGCCGCCGGTCAAGTTCCCGCCAAAACCCCTGTGGTCTACCAGTCTACCAGAGCTCACAGACTAACTAGTAGATTCTACCGAATCAGACGGACAACTCATGAAATTAAACCACAGAATACGTTTACTCCTAGTATATTCTAAGTCTATGTCCTAGACTCACTAACCTCTCTTGTATAATGTATATATAGAGGTCAGTGCCTAGACCCGACTATCGACTTGATTGATTGTATGTCTTCAAAAATTTTCAGTTCAGTTCAGTTCAGTTAATTTTTGAAGTTGAATAACTTCAAAAATTAACTGAACTGACTTTTACCATGATAGTTCTAAAATAATTAAAAAATATTCATATAACATGTTCCTGGGAATAAGCTGAACCTACCTGCCTTTTGTTGGATTTTAATTCAAATGTAAAAAATCCCAGGTGACTTTACCGAAAAACTTTAAAAAAAACTCCCCAATAATCAGATCAGAATGTTGTATTTTCATGTTCATGTTCCGAATTAAAAACAGTATATATACAATAGCTCCGAACTACCACTCGGAGCGTTGGCCGCTCCCCCGGCAGAACACCTTGCCCAGCGGGAGATCTCCCCTTTTCCTTCCACCCGCCACAAGTGCACTAAGTGTCTGAGGATACAGATGCACTCTCTATTCTCTCAATCTCGGTATGTTAAGAAAATGGTCACTCATTCATGGACTGACCGCGGCAAGTGCAACTTAATTTCTCAGATCTATTGATCTGCGCAGCTATTACTTAACCACGAGTTCCTCTTCTCTACGACTAACGCTGTAGGGAATGAACCACGCTATTTAAGCCCTCGCAACAATGACGTCGGCCATCAAGCATGAATCGAGCATTGACCGTTGTGAGTATCAAATACTATGGAATTTATACTATCACGTCTCATGCGCGGTCGTCTAGTAGCGCTTGAGGAGCATTACTAAATATCTATACCTAACTACGCTAAAAGTTTTATCGTTATCGATATATTTTATCGTGATTTGGGAATATAATCCGAAGTTCCGAAGCTCCGCTCAACCCCTTGGGGAAAATAGCATGATGCTATGAATATTGTACTAGTGTGACCGTGAGGCTGTGCGGTTGGTTAAGCAAGGTAATACATTTATTTTGGTTGATAAATAGATACTTAGTTGGGTCATAATGGCTTAAAGTGGATAATCTCAAGATTTTTGTCTTTAATGCACTACAGTTTTACAATGTATGAAAATCTGTCTCTATATTTATCTAAGGTTTTGAAAGTTATATTTTTGAAGTCTTATTATAACAATATTTTACTTACTGAAACAAATAATGTAGAAATGACTCCTTTTAATAAAATTGTTTTTATTCTACTTTTTCTTTTATACTTCTCAAGAAAATGTTTGCTGCAAATTGTTGAGTTCTTTTTTGCATTCCAACCAACCCGTCCAATGAACCTTAACTACTTTTTCTAATTATGGAATCCGGAGGGAATCTGTTTGAAAAACGGCAAAATAAAATTACATTTAGAACGCACACAGAGGATTTATTTTCTTGTTGTGTAGGCAAGTCTATCGATTCATTATAAACATTCAAGATAAATATCGACATTAATTTTGATGTAGTTGAGTCAATCCCTAGCGTACATGTAAAATATTTTGTATAAAAATGTATTTACCAAATTCATGCAAATTATCAACAACGTGACTTTTTTCTTTGCACAATATCAAAATTAACAAAATAATTGAATATATTGTTACGAGCTTGGGGTTCGAGACAATTAAAACTGCCGATTGAATTACCAAAATTGACACTTTAATTATACAACACTAATTACAACTTTAAACCACACTAATAACAAAACACAATTTTACTACAGATCGCTTAAGTTCGCAGTTGTATCGCTTCGAAGTATTCGCTTGTATCGCCAATTCAATACTGCCTCGGTCGCGGTCTATACCGGCCTTATATAGGGCCTCAGATAGTTTCCAGAACCTTCTACTGTAGAAACATCTAGAATGTTCGAGTACATATCGGTCCCGAAATTTCTAGAAAGATCTTGACTCTCCTAGTTCTGCTACTCGATACTAGAGGGCGCTAGTGGCTAGTGTTGCCATGTAAAAGACATTAATAGTGGCGCGCAACACTGCCCCCTCCTAAGACATGCTCGTCCCGAGCATTATTGGCCCCATAATAACGCGCCAGTCGATCCACATGGACGATCTTAGGAGTACCTCTTGCACCTTTCTGTATCCGGTAGGTTACGTCATTGATCCTTGTCACAATCCGGTACGGTCCGTCCCATTTAGCTTGAAGCTTAGAGATTTCCTTTGCTGCGAACTGGATTGTGTAACCACACTAGTGAACCTTCGTCAAACCTTTGTTGTTCATTTTGCGGTCATACCGTGTTTTCATCTTTTCAGACGTTTGCTGTCCCGATTGTCTGACGTGCTCATAAATGTCATTCATTTTGTTCCGCAAGTCATTTGCATAATCGGTTATACTGCGTGGGGAATCAGGTGGTATTCCGGTGATCAGGTCTGCAGGCAGCCGTAATTCTCCCAAAATTTGCTAAAGCTGGTGTCACTGATGTACTTTCGTGAACAGCGCTTCGATATGACAACAAAAACGGTTGTATGTGCCTGTCCCAGTCTCGTTGCCGTTTTCCACAACTTTGCTAGGTACCTCCAATGTCTGATTAAATCGTTCTACCATTCCATCAGATTGTGGGAGGTAAGAAGTTGTTCTTGTTTTATGAGTACCCATAACTCAGCAAGTTTCCTGGAATATTTGAGACTCAAAATTCCTTCCTTGATCGCTGTGAATCTCTAAAGGTACTTCCAAAACGACAGAAGACTTCATGAACTAGTTTATCTGCAACTGTTGAAGCTTCTTGATTTGGAATGGCGAAGACTTCTGGCCACTTAGTGAAGTAATCCATCACAACCATGAAATACTTGTTACCACTTTCACTTTCCGGAAACGGCCCCGCAACGTCAACGGCTATCCTCTCCCATGGTGCACCAACATTGTACAATTTCAATGCACCTCTACTACGAGTTTGAGGTCCTTTACAGCCGCACAACTTGTACATTTGCGACACCAGTCCTCGACATCGTTACGACAGTGGACCCAGTAAAACCGTTCTCGGATCTTCAGTAGAGTTCGTTTAACTCCCAGGTGGCCTCCTGAACAACCATTATGGTACAGCTGTAGAACATCCGGTACTTTAGCTTTAGGGACAACCATTTGCAAATGACAACTGTCTCCCTGACCATTTTCCCATTTACGGCACAAGACTCCATCCTGAATCAGCAAGCTGTCCCATTGGGCCCAATAGCTTTTCGTGGTCGAACTCGTCGCTGAAACGTCACTCCACTTGGGCTTAGGAGCACTGGCCTTCATCCATTCTAGAATCGGCTTGATGTCCGAATCTTCCTGCTGTGCATGTCGTAGGCTGTCTTTCCACTCATTGTTGAGCTGGTCTGTCATAAGCATCCTCACAGATACCACTTCCTTACCCTCTTGCCTAGTACAATGCTTGCAATCTTCAGGACAAGGTCTTCTTGACAATGCATCTGCGTTGCCATGAGATTTCCGCTGCGATGTTCGATCACAAAGTCGTATTCCTGTAGTAGCTCAATCCATCTCGCAACTTGTCCTTCTGGATTTTTGAACTGCAATAGCCATTTCAGTGCAGCATGGTCAGTTCGTAAGAGAAATTTCGCCCCAGAAGATATTTGCTAAAATGCTGCAAGGACTTTACCACAGCAAGCAATTCCCGTCTTGTGACACAATAGTTCCTTTCCGGCTTTGACAAAGACTTGCTGAAGTACGCTATCACAACCTCTTGATCACCATTCCTTTGAGACAACACACCGCCAAGTCCTATATCACTTGCGTCTGTGTCAACTATAAATTCCTTGCTCGCATCAGGGTACCCCAAAATAGGTGTTTTGCACAGACGGTCCTTGAGCTCCTGGAATGCGATATCGCAACTTTCATCCCAGCAGAAATGTCGCTTCTCCTCGGTTAGCTTGTGCAGAGGTTTGGCTATATCTGCAAAGTTCTTTACAAATCGCCGATAATAGGAGCACAAACCAAAAATGCTCTAACCTGTGTCTTGTCTTTTGAACCGGCCAATCCTTGACGGCGGCAATTTTCTCTGGATCCGTGCGGATACCTTCTTCCGACACTACATACCCCAAAAGCTAACTTGCCGTTTGAATAGTGAGCATTTCTTCGGACTCAACTTGAGGTTGGCACCTGGATCTTCATGAGCACGCGTTCCAGGTTTTGAAGGTGTTCCTCAAACGTACGGCCTACGATGATGATGTCATCCAAGTAGACCAGACAGGCGTCGCCAATTAGCGGTAGTACAAGCTCCATCAACCTTTCAAACGTTGCTGGAGCATTGCACAATCCAAACGGCATGACTTAAATTGCCACAGACCCTTTCCTGTGAGAATGCAGTTTTCTCCTTGTCCTTAGGGTCTATTTCAACCTGCCAGTAGCCACTTTTCAGGTCCAGCGTACTAAACCACTTTACGCCTGTAAGCATGTCCAGCGTGTCATCAATTTTGGCAAGGATAGCTGTCCTTCGTAACGTCGTTCAGACGGCGGTAGTCAACACAAAACCGCATGCTACCGTCCTTCTTCTTTACCAGCACCACAGGTGAACACCATGGACTAGATGAAGGTTCAATAACACCATCCTTCACCATTCCCTCAATCATGGTTTCCACTTCCTTTTCACGTGCTACCGGCAATCTTCTTGGGCGCTGACGGATAGGCAATTCTTCCTGTGTTTATTTTGTGTTGAACTAAGCCAGTCTTTCCTATGTCAGCATCGTTTGACGAGAAAACATCGGCGTACTTGAGTAACAACTTCTTCGCCTTGACCACTTCATTCGGGAGAGAACGCTGCGACAGTCTTCTAAAAGTGTGGTCACCCTCGTTTGTGCATCCTTGCTGGGGGTCCCAGTCGATGGGTATTGGCACCTACGCAACCAATCCACTTCCTCACAAGTACCAACCAGTGTGCCTTTTTCCATAATCTGTTCCTGATCACAAAGGTTCAGCACGTACTCCTGAGATGTCGGTGGTTCTGACCAAAGTTCGAGCCACTTTCCACGGAAGGTCATTGTCCACCCTTTCCACGAGTACACAACGATGAGCTTGCCCAGGATTCCGAGGAAGACTAACCGGCACAATCGTTTTGATCTCGGCGGCAGAACAATCTTCTTAAGGCTGTACACATTCCCCGGTATCGCTCCTTCCACGAAAAGTTCCTCATGTCACATTTCAAAACACCTTGCTTAACATCGATCTCACAACAATTCTTCCTCATGAAGTCTAGGCCCAGGATGCAGTCGTCCATTATATCAGCCACGATGACATTATGCAGGTAGATCATGTTGCCTAGCTTCAACTCCATCTCCTTCTCCACGGACGGGTATGCGCTGACCGGTGGCTGTTACCAAATTAATGCGCCTCGGTTGTATGCGGAGTCCCCAAGGAACTGACTTATAAGTTGGGAACTGACAACCGTGCGAGAGGCTCCAGTGTCTATGGTCAGTTTACACGGCGTTCCGTTGACCTCGCCTTTGATGATTAGGCTATTCCATCATGGGTTTGTGAGATCGAAATCCTTGGGGCTCTTTTAACATCAGCCAGCACCCGCCCCGCAGTCCTGGCTTTTACTCGTTTCCTGTTGCTGCTGGGCGGTGCTGTTAGCCGCACTACCCTCTCGAGATCGATCACCTCCCTTTCTACAGTTCGCTTAGGGCAGCTGGATCGAAGATGGCCCTTTCCCCACAGCCGTAGCACCAGGGCTGTATCCTTTATTGTAGTCGCGAACTGCAGCTGCTGCAACCTCCTGACGCGATGGGATCGATGATCCTGCCGTACGGCTTCCACCTCCAGTGCATGGGCTAACGCGTCCTTAAGCGTCTCGTGGTGCCCGAGCCTCACAGCAGCTCTGACTTCAAGGTCGCGGATGCCGTCGATGAATGTCTGCACCAGGTTCCCTACAATGAGCGCAGGTACAGACTGGTATGCTTTTCGAACCAGCTTTTCCACCTCAAGGGCCCACTGCTGTAGGTTTTCGTTGCTGCGTTGCACGCGATCTTTGAGCTGCGCACGAAAGACGTGTTCCAGGTGAGCGTCGCCATATCTCGCCTCAATGCCTCAAGGAGCTGCTCGTAAGTCACTTCCTTACCGAGGCTTCCAGAACAGTTAAGGCCTGGTCGCGCAGGCCTAGGGTGAGACAGTCATGGCCTGACTTTTATTCCAGCCGTTCGCCTTCATGACAGCCTCGAACTGGATTCTGTACGCCGACCAGGAAGAAGTCCCGTCGAACGGCGGCACTTTGAATCCACGTAGCGAAGGTGTTGTAGCTACCACGGAGCTGTAACTCCATCCCCAAGTTTGAGGTCGTCCAGCGTTTTCTTCACGTCAGCAATCACGTTGTCAACCCGATTGTTCACTTGGTTGATTCGGGTTTCAGCTTCCGACAGGCGGTTGTCATGTTGAGCAACCCTATCCTTCACCTCCCTTATCTCTTTCCCGAAGGTAGCGTGAAGGTCCTTCATGAGGAGCATCTGCTCTTCCTGTTGGCGGACCTGTTCCTCCTGTCCACGCTGCAGCTGCTCTTCCAACCGACGGGCCTGTTCCTCCTGTCGGCGGGCCTGTTCCTCCTGTCGGCGGGCCTGTTCCTCCTGTCGGCGGGCCTGTTCCTCCTGTCGGCGGGCCTGTTCCTCCTGTCGGCGAGCCTGCTCCTGCAGCATCATCATCAGAGCACCTAAGTCAGGTGCTGCAGATGCAGGAGCTGCTGACGGGCCGGCCTCCGTGGTCGGCAGCTGGCCCTCCGACGTTTGCGGCGTTGCATTACCAAATCGTCTCTGGTCCGTCTCTTGCTGGCGTTGACTTCGGGTACGGATGCCTCCGTGTCGTCCTTTGGTAAAATCGGCATGATCTGATCCCACTTCTGACACCAATTGTTACGAGCTTGGGGTTCGAGACAATTAAAAACTGCCGATTGAATTACCAAAATTGACACTTTAATTATACAACACTAATTACAACTTTAAACCACACTAATAACAAAACACAATTTTACTACAGATCGCTTAAGTTCGCAGTTGTATCGCTTCGAAGTATTCGCTTGTATCGCCAATTCAATACTGACTCGGTCGCGGTCTATACCGGCCTTATATAGGGCCTCAGATAGTTTCAGAACCTTCTACTGTAGAAACATCTAGAACGTTCAGTACATATCGGTCCCGAAATTTCTAGAAAGATCTTGACTCTCCTAGTTCTGCTACTCGATACTAGAGGGCGCTAGTGGCTAGTGTTGCCATGTAAAGACATTAATAGTGGCGCGCAATAATATTCTATATTTTAAACAGTATGTAACATAAATTTTAACCAAATATAAACGCGTCAAAACATTGACGACGTCTTGAGAATTTACCTGTGATATGTAAAATTATCAGGATTATTTCTATTATTAACAGCACAGTCACTCACGGAACAATTAACGATTTTGGAAAAAAGTTACTTCCTAAAAATAACCACTATTATACTATAAAAAATTACAAAATATCTCGGAGCTATTTCTTGCGTGCCGAATTGTGCCGACCTGTCATTCAAAATCGGTTACAGAGTCATGAGATTTGGTATCCTTATCTATCTTGCTTTTTGCCATAAGGAATTTTCTTCTCCCTTGCACACTATGTTGGTCTATACGCTAGTATATTCTAAGTCTATGGAAGCAGCTATACGAGGCAAAGGACGTCCCAAATAATAGTTACTTGCAAAATTTATTTTATTATATTGAAAATAAAACGAGGTAAATACAAATGAAACAATGTTGAAACCTATTTATTCATTTCATTTTTCAGCTTTTTCTTACATTTTAAGAGAGCTTTACCTTGCATTTCTGGCAGCTGCCTTCTTTCTAAGCGAACAATGTCTATACCTTTTAAAATTTTATTGATAAATGTGCACCAGTTATTTATACCTAATTTTATTATAATAGGGGAAAAATATCTACTGAAGTCTATTACTTCAGTCATATGCTTTCGGCATGTAATATGCTCAAAGCAATATTTATTTAATAATGCATGCTTTATTACAATAAGCAAAGTTATTAAATAAATATAATTGCTTCTAGAATTAATGGATAAGTATCAATATAAGAATCACCAATTTCACCACTTTGATTACTCACTTCCTTTTCATGTCCTTTAAAGAGGCTCTTTATTTTTAATAATTGTGCACTAACATCATCTCCACAATTAAAAGATGAGCCGTGAAACTTAATGAATCCTGTGATTAATAAAGATTTAAAAGCATTTGTGAAATTGTGGCAAGTTGGGTTATTGTCCCTAAAACTATATCATGTTATTTGACCGAAAAAGAATTCGATTGCATCGGAATATACCGGGTGTTTGTGAAACGCTCCCGAAAACGAAGACAGATGATAGTACTAAGGATACCTATGATGATGGGTCACAAAGAAATTCGATCCCGAGGAAAAAAAAATCATCTTTTCACAACGTTTTATTAACTTTATTCACGCTCCATCATAAAAAAATCATGAAAATACTTAAAACATAAAACTAGCAGTGAAACTTAAAAAACAAAATCAGCTGACAATAGGGTCAATATCCTCGCGAGCGCCAAACTCTTATCTAGATCGGTACGAAACAATGCATTAGGTATACTACTCACTCTACACTTCCCTTTCACACACGCGCTGCCATCGCCCGGCCGACTTGTGTCGCCTCGCGCTGTGGAATTTACACATGTCAGCGTTGCCAACATGTGTGGAATTCCCCAAATTGCGGGGAATTTAAAGTTGGTTGGGGATTGGTATTATGCGGGGAAAATGTGGGGATTTTGAAAATCGATAGCCAGAGCCAAGTCAGAACCTTTTTTCAATAAATTTAAATACTTATCTTAACATTTTGTTACGTTACTTATGAATATCGAATGACTCCCTTTTTTTAATTATCTTCATTGCACCACATTTAATTGGTGTTGGCAACGCTGCCATGTTGCATCGAAATTTAGTTTGCCGGCGACATAGAGGCGGCAATCACTATAAAACTTGCAAGTAATTTTTAATAATTTTGATGTACCTCTTTTTAAATTCAAAGTATTGGTCGGATTAAATACGGAAAATCAATTAAAATAAAGTAAAAGTATTATTTTTTACATTAATTCTGATAGATTAATTAACTGTCGATCATAATTGCAATTGATTTTAACTATTAAATTATTCAGTACCATTTCATTTTTCTATTTTCTTATACAAAATCAAAGATAACGATAAAATAGTGTTTATAATTGTGTGAGTACTGAGTACCCAATTAGGTACGTTTATTAATTTCAATAATTTTTGTAGTAAAGAACTGCTTGTTGCGTCAGGGTACAATTGATTGTGTAATTGTATTAAAAATGACAACCATAACTTCTAAATTCCATATGAAGACTAGTCGTAGGGATAACTAAACTTATAAATAAAATAAACGTTGGCGATGTCGTTACGGTTTAACGATTTTTGGAGTCCTCACTCCTTAGTGCTTCAAGGACGTTACCTCGTGTGCATTTGTTTTGGCGGGATTGATTAATAATTTTAGTTTTTGAGACAGTTCCGTGTTGACTATCACGAGCGACAGTTCAATTGTTTTGTTTATTAAATTATTGTCGTTATTACTTGTTATTTATTACTTAATGATATTATTCTTGTTGTTACGTTTTGTGTTTTTTGTTTTGTTTTAATAATGCCTAACGCGTAGGTACGTTTATAGTGCTCGTTACTACGGCAACATGTTAATGTGGCTTGGAGAATCTCATAAGGCCACGGAGGATCGATAAGCTGTTTCATACCTATTTTTTAAAAATAACTTAGTACTGAACTGATCTGAATAGGTACATAACTGAATACATCAGAATAATAAACATACCTACACAATGGATAAAAAAGCATGACTCTAACCTTTTTAACATTTTATTTAAGTATTTTTTTTCATTAGCGGGGATCGAACCAGTTATTTGGTTTATTTAACCTAATTTTTTTTAAATAACTTAGTACTGAACTGATTTGAATAGGTACATAACTGAATACATCAGCATAATAAACATACCTACACAATGTATAAAAAAGCATGACTCTAACCTTGTTAACAATTTATTTAAGTATTTTTTTCATTAGCGGGGAATCGAACCAGTTAAGTGGTTTATTTAACCTGTGAATTCGAATTAAAGTGGCTACGTGGAGACAAGTACAGTGGCAAAATAGTAGGTTAAGTAGATAAGTTAAGTATTTAGACAAGTGTTGTAAATTACTAGGTATTGTGGTACCATCGCTAGTTGCGGGCCTCGCGAATTCGGCGTTCGCGCGTACATTGACCCCTAGTCAGCTGATTGTAATTCAGTAATTCCACTGCTGGTTTTATGTTTCAGTATTTTCATGATTTTTTTTTATGAAATTATCGTTTCATTATCTGTACTAACATGATGGATCATGAAAAAATCTAATGAAACGTTGTGAAAAGATGATTTTTCACAACGTTTCATCATGAAAGTTACTCCACAACAGACAGATTAGAGTAGATAAAATATATACTTTCTCAACAAATGTAAAATTTGAAATATTGTAAATACACAAAGGATTTACAATATTTCAGAATAGTTGTGTGTATGTGTGTGTGTGTGTGTGTGTGTGTGTGTGTGTGTGCGTGCGTGCGTGCGTGCGTGCGTGCGTGCGTGCGTGCGTATATGCGTGCGTGCGTGCGTGCGTGCGTGCGTGCGTGGGTGCGCGTGCGTGCGTGCGTGCGTGCGTGAGTGAGTGCGTGCGTGCGTGCGTGCGTGCGTGCATGCATGCGTGCGTGCGTGCGTGCGCGTGCGTGCGTGCGTGCGTGCGTGCGTGCGTGCGTGCGTGCGTGCGTGCGTGCGTGCGTGCGTGCGTGCGTGCGTGCGTGCGTGCGTGCGTGCGTGCGTGCGTGCGTGCGTGCGTGCGTGCGTGAGTGCAAGCATGCGTGCGTGTGTGCGTGCGTGCGTGCGTGCGTGCGTGCGTGCGTGCGTGCGCGTGCGTGCGTGCGTGCGTGCGTGCGTGCGCGTGCGTGGGTGCGTGCGTGCGTGCGTGCGTGCGTGCGTGCGTGCGTGCGTGCGTGCGTGCGTGCGTGCGTGCGTGCGTGCGTGCGTGCGTGCGTGCGTGCGTGCGTGCGTGCGTGCGTGCGTGCGTGCGTGCGTGCGTGCGTGCGTGCGTGCGTGCGTGCGTGCGTTCGTGCGTGCGTGCGTGCGTGCGTGCGTGCGTGCGTGCGTGCGTGCGTGCGTGCGTGCGTGCGTGCGTGCGTGCGTGCGTGCGTGCGTGCGTGCGTGCGTGCGTGCGTGCGTGCGTGCGTGCGTGCGTGCGTGCGTGCGTGCGTGCGTGCGTGCGTGCGTGCGTGCGTGCGTGCGTGCGTGCGTGCGTGCGTGCGTGCGTGCGTGCGTGCGTGCGTGCGTGCGTGCGTGTGTGTGCGTGTGTGTGTGTGTGCGTGCGTGCGTGTGTGTGTGCGTGTACTTGTTTGTGTGTTCTTATATAATTAAGTGTAGATGAGTTTTATCATTCCTATTTTATTAAATACAATATTATTTTTTTAATCAAACTTCTGTTGTGTGTAAAATATAATCCAAGAATGTGTTAGTTTCGGTTCAGCAAGAAAGACTCAGTTTTAACATAACTCCAAGTTTTTGATAGTGCTGTCAAAGTCATTTGGCAATTGTACTTAGTCATAGGGTAAATGTTTATAACTTAATTAACTTTATTATATAAATAAGTAGATCGAGTCATAAACTGCCTCCTAGCATAACTTGACTTGATCGTAGTAATGGGAGCTACATTATGCTTTCTTCTTCTAGATATTTTGGAAGGATCATATGGAAGCGTTTTGTGACGTTTTAGAATTATATTTCATATATACAATTGTCTAACTGTAAGAACATCACTTATTTTGTATAGGTTTTCAGTGGGATACCAATAGGGTTTAAAGCTCATTACTTTTAGGAGTACTCTTTGTGCTCTTTCTAGATCGAGAAACTTCGTCTTACTAGCGCCACCCCAGACTGGGATACAGTAGGCCAATAGTGAATGAGCCAATGAAACATAAATTAGTTTTAATAGTTTCTTGTCAGTAAATTTCGGTGTAACATGGCAGCGTTGCCAACATCAATTTGTCAAATTCTCCGAAAATCCATGTCAAATTCCCCAATTTAAGGACAAAACTTCAACAGATTCTCCACAAATTCCCCTCAATTTTATTTTAAGAAATGAAACAATTTTCAACTTATTTTATAAGATTTATTTTTTAACTAACATTTTTATTCTTTTTTACCAATTTTTTTTTCACACTGCATATTTTTGTAACAAGCATGTTACTCCATGGAGAATTTTCAATTCCTTCCCTTGTTGCCATTAAAAAGTAACACAGTATCTGCATTTATATGCATGCGGTTCTCTGTTTTAAAATTAAAAAATAAAGAAATGAAAAGCATTAAATGATACACAAAAGTTGCCGAAATAAATCTGAAAATTAAATGTGGTGGAATGAAGATATTTAAAAAAAGCGAGTCATTCGATATTCATAAGTAGCCTAATAAAAATGTTAATTCATTTCAAAAAATTTATTTTCAAAATCCCCGCGTTTTCCCCGCATAATACCAATCCCCATAAAATCCCCAACCAACTTAAATTCCGCGCAATTTGGGGAATTCTTCACATGTTGGCAACGTTGAAATGTGTGCGCGTGAGTGATAGGGAAGGGTAGAGTGAGTAGTAATATCTAATGCATTGTTCGTCAGTTTCGTACCGAGCTCGATAAAAGAGTTCGGCGTCCGCGCGGTTATTGACCTTAGTCAGCTGATTTAAATTACACTGCTGATTTTATGTTTAAGTATTTTTATGATTTTTTTATGAAATAATCGTTTCATTAAGCTGTACTAACATGATGGACTCGTGTTTTGTACTAGGCTGCGTTTCTACCGGGTGATAATTCTATGAGTAAATCAGTAATAATATCACTCAGTGACGTATCAATTAATACGGACAAAATAAACAATATGGCTGCCACGGCTTGCATTGGAGCTTACAAGGGATGTCGAGAGGCGAGGGGGGATGTCAGCTGTCAGGTATCATTTTGCTATGACGTTTCCTATGTCCAATATTTTTTCTATGAAGATTACTGCCCGTGCCACAGCTGCTACTACATATGCTTAGTACTTATGGCTACTACTAGTCTACTTCTAACCAGTGTTGCCAACAACTAGACTAGCTCTCTACCAGATTCAACTTCTAAAACCACCAGAAAACCACTATCATATACAATACTAGTATTATTATATCTGTATATCACTATACTCAACCCAAGTAAGAAATACCTTTTGTTTTGACAGCTGTCACATTTATTGGACTGCATTCCAACTGAAAAATCGGTACCTACAGTATTCGATTTTTAAAGATATCGATATCGATTATTTAGAGTTGGTAATAATTTAGTTTTATCTTGATTTATACCTGAATAAATTAGAAACAGATAACTCAAAACACAAAATTAATCTATTTTTTTCATATTTATTGCTTACTGCTAAATTCTAGAAATAAAGTTATATAAATTAAAGATTGCACTAGAGGTATGTTCCGCTATATACTGTGACCACTGTAAGGTGTGACGTCAATTCAGTATACTGTGAAGCATGCGCAGTATCGTAGTCTGTGTGTGAAGCCGTTCCTTTTTAGTGGTTACTGTTTAAAACCGAAGGCAGTCCAGTATACTGTCATCCCCATTTTTCGACACTGTTTTCAAATGAAAATATTTATCATGTACACGTTTTCTGTTCAACAAGAAAAAATATTATTTGAATATTGTTGCTTTTAAAACTTAATGTCCGAGTTTATTTGAATAACAATATTAATTAATAATAATAACAATCATTCGTGGAAGCTGTTAAATCTCTAGGCGTTGTTATGTTTTTGATCACGTGATCAAAGTACCGAGAGCACTTTACTGAAGTAAGCGCCAGTGCTCATTGTACAAAAATGGCGGCGATTTATGACATCATATATTTCCCTAGGGTACTGGCACTACATAACGGAACGAATTTTTCACCAGTGACAGCACTGAGCAGTGCTCGCAGCGTATTTCGGAACACGACCTTAATCACTTTCACTACAACTAGTTGAGCTGTCGTCGTCATCATCGTTGTTTACATTAATTATTATTTGATTTTCTATAATGCATTCAAAATTAATGTCTTTCATAGTCGTCGATAACATTTTTCTTTGTTTTCTCCATCACTTTGGCCCAGTGATCGCTTGCGTAGTAGTTGTATATTTTATGAATCCTCCTCCGGCGAATCCTACATGACAAATAATGAGGTGCCTACCTTTTCACACTGGCACGTGACGTCTGTCCATGTCTGTGGCACAGTGTGGTTGGCTTTTAGCCATGTTTCATCAATGAATATAACGTTGTACCGTTACCGTTACAGCCTATTAAAGTTCACTGCTGAACATAGGCCTCCTCCATAGATTACCTCGTAGGGGGATAATGGCAATAACTGTTTTTTTTAAATTCGTTATTTGGAAGAGGCTGCTGCCTATCTCCTGATTTGTTTCCCTCTGTCGCCTCTTACGACACCCACGGGATGATATTATGGGGTAGTGGATATTCTTACATCGTCGCTACAAGGTAATAAGAATATCCACAACTCTGTCACCAGTGTGGCGCCACTTAGGAATGAGGTGAAATATAATTTGACAGATTTCATAGCGGGGTTAATTAAATTGCAAGAAAAGTGTAGATATTAATGTTTCTTTCTGAAATATTAGTTGTATTTAATAATTACATAAGAAATGGATAAATCAAACTACGGATATTCCTAAAAGTAGAAGAATTTAAAAAAGTTAAACATGTGTAAAAAATTTAATATGAAAGCGGGTGTAAGCCAGTACTTGAAATCCTACAGAAGCTCTTTAATTCCGTCTTGTTCTTCAAGAAAGGGGACAACGCTCTGTTTAAGATTTACCCATATAAAAAATGTAAGAGTGACAGACCAGCACACAGTCCACCTGATGCTGTGGCCCATACACATCTACATTTATCCTCGATCAAAATGCAGATGCGTTTTCACCCCTGGGGACTAAGATGGATTGCCTCGTATCTAGTAAAAACGGTCTCCCGTTCTCTACACTCACCGTACGAAACACAGCAGCATTGAGTTGCTATTTTATTCATATATGGTACGCTGGTATTCTGTGAGAGCGTGGTCTTTCCCCAGTCGAGCCGAGCCTTCGTGCTACAACCATAATATAGCTGCAGCGTGGCTCTACCACGTAAAAACGTAGTCGACTCGACTACTTCCAGCCTCCCGAACAAGCCGGTTTCCGAAAAGGCTTTAGTACATACATACCCATCGGCAAATTGTACAGAAGGCCGAAGAGTACAATCTGCTTACTATTAATACTTTGTCTTGCGTATGTGGACTATTAGAAAGCCTTTGATTCCGTCGAAATTTGGGCGATGGTACAGTTCCTTCAGCGGTGCCAAGTTGACTGTCATTATATCGAGGTGCCGAAGTGTTTGTACAGTAGGGCTACGATGGCTTTCAGAGTACAGGACCAGAGTACGAAACCTATCCAACTGCAGAGAGGTGCAAGACAGTGTGACGTTATATCCCCGAAATTCTTCACCGCTGCATTGGAAGACGTTTTCAAGCTACTGGATTGAAAAGGATACGGTATTAAAATCTATAGCGGGTACATCACTCACCTTCGATTTGCCGACGATATAGTCCTTATGGCAGAATTGCTGGAGGACCTAAGCACTATACTCAATGACCTCCATAGTTTCTCTCAACGGATAGGTCTTAAGATGAACATGGACCACAAACTATTAAGAAGTGCCAGCGAACATGGACAAAACAAAGATCATGTGTAACGTCCATGTCACACCTATACATCAAGAATGAATATACCTTACGAACATTATCAAATTGAGTCATTTATCAAACCAAAAGCAGACACTGAAGAAATCTTGAAAACATGCCAATTATATGTCACATCAAAGGACTGTATTGTTTTAAGTGTTGGAGAACATAATAAAAACCCTTATAAAGTAATGATAGAGTTAAGTAGCTTTCTAAAAACAATAGATAAAGAGTGTCTTGTATTAGTTTTAGGAATTCGCACAAATATGTACTTAAATGAATGGAAACTTAATAATATTCTGAAAATAACATGTAATCAATACTAAAATTGCCACTTTATCGAATATACTGAGATTTCGAAAAAATATGACTTATGTAAAAAATTAATCAAATTATTAATCAAAATTACATATTATAATTTAAAGTTTTTAAGTTCTAATCTATAGCCCTTTATCTATAAATCTATAGCCCTTTGAAACATTACTTTATTTTCAAAAGGGATTATTGTGAAGATAATATTACATTTCATGAATGTTTGTGTAGTTTATATTGGTCACATGTTTATAGTGAAAATTACATAAATATCGCATTTGATAAATTTCATGAACTATTCCTGCTAATGTATGAGTTGTGCTTTCCTCAGACGCACATTAAAATTCTGAACAAACCATCTAAACATAGGTGGTTGACTAAAGGCTTAAAGGTTAGTTGTAAAACGAAAAGAAAAAATAAAAATAAAGAGAAAACAAACACAATACTAATGAAAACAAAATTAAATGCATAAAATACACAAAGCTCCTTAAAAAATGTTTTCGCCTTTCTATAAAAATTAATAACTATAAGTTTGTGAAGAATTCAAAAAATAAGTGTAAAGCTGCGTGGAAAGTTGGTAAACAGGGATCTCATAAAAGTAATAAAGACTTGGTTATAAATGGAATAGAGGTTGACAATAAATTAATTACAGATCCTACTAAACTCGCTGCGTCATTTAATGAATATTTCATTAGTCTTACTAATAGATCTCCCACTAATAAATATATTAACACAAATAAAACTACTATATCTAGCAGTATTTTTTGAAGCCATATGGTTATGCCGATGTAATGAATATAATAAGGTCATTGAATGACACAAACGCAGTGGATATGATTCAGTTTCCACGAAAATAATAAAATGTTGCAGTAAAGAATTAGTACACATTTTAACCTACCTCATTAATCTTTCTTTTACTAATGGCAAATTTCCAGATAGTTTAAAGAAATCTATAGTAAAGCCGCTCCATAAAAATATGTGTAATCATCGCCCCATAACTTTAGTGCCTATTTTTTCCAAAATATTTGAAAAAGCAATGTACGAGCGCATAATAGAATTCACCTCAAAATTTAATATAATAATAAATAAACAATTTGGATTCCAAAGCAATAAATCAACTACCCATGCATGTTTTCATCTTGTAAAAAATGTTGTTAATAATTTAGATAACAGCCCAGCCGACTCGTGTCGGCCGGGCGGCGGCAGCGCACACATTTCAACGTTGCCAACATGTGAAGAATTCCCCAAATTGCGCGGAATTTAAAGTTGGTTGGGGATTTTATGGGGATTGGTATTATGCGGGGAAAACGCGGGGATTTTGAAAATGGATAGCCCGGGCCAAGTCATAACCTTTTTTTCCATGAAACCTAAATACTTATCTTAACATTTTTATTAGGTTACTTACGAATGTCGAATGACTACCTTTTCTTAAATATCTTCATTGCACCACATTTAATTTTCGAATTTATTTCGGCAACTTTTGTGTATCATTTAATGCTTTTCATTTCTTTATGATTTCTTTATGATGATTAAAAAAATAATATTGTATGTAATAAAATAGGAATGATAAAACTCATCTTAACTTAATTATATAAGAACACACAAACAAGTACACACACACACACACACACACACACACACACACACACACACACACACACACACACACACACACACACACACACACACACACACACACACACACACACACACACACACACACACACACACACACACACACAAACATACACACACACACATACACACAACTATTTTGAAATATTGTAAATCCTTTGTGTATCATGTTACATTTGTTGAGAAAGCATATATTTTTATCTACTCTAATCTGTCTGTTGTGGAGTAAATTTTAAAAATCAAAATTATAAATATGTTTTTAGATTAAGTATTGAAGTAAGTAAGTATCACATTAGTATTCGTTCTAACACAAGTATTTAGTTACTAAAAGAAATCCTCAATCATAACACTGCTATGTAAAACTCTGATACTGAATAAATTATTTGATTTTTTAAGTTGGCAATGTCGTAACAGTTTAACGGTCTGTGGAATGATTAAGTGCTTACCTCAAGGACGTTAGGACGCACGGTAGGCATTTGTTTTGGTGGGATTGATTATTAATTTTAGTTTTACGTTTGACAGTCGTTTTGTTTATTAAATTCTTGTTGTTATTACTTGTTATTATTACGTTTTACGTTTCTTGTTTTGTTTTAATAATGCCTAACGCGTACGTTTATAGTGCTCGTGAATACGGCAACATGTTAATGTGCCTTGGAGAATCTCATAAGGCCACGGAGGATTTAGATCGGTAAGCTGTTTCATACCTAATTTTTTTTAATAACTTAGTACTGAACTGATCTGAATAGGTACATAACTGAATACATCAGAATAATAAACATACCTACACGACGAATAAAAAAGCATGTCTCTATCCTTATAAACATTTCATTTAAGTAATTTTTTATTTTATTTAACCTGTAAATTTGAATTAAAGTGGCTAGGTTGGAGACAAGCACAGTGGCAAAATAGTAGGTTAAGTAGATAAGTTAGGTATTTAGACAAGTATTGTAAATTATTATGTATTGGTACGATCTCTAGTTGCGGGCTGCGCGCATTCGGCGTCCGCGCGGTTATCGACCCTAGTCAGCTGATTTAATTACACTGCTGATTTTATGTTTAAGTATTTTCATGTTTTTTTTTTATGAAATTATCGTTTTGATAATGACACGATGGAGCGTGAATTAAGCTAATAAAACGTTGTTAAAAGATGATTTTTTTCTTCGGGATCGATTTTCTTACTGACCCATCATCAAACGTACCGTTAGTACTATTATCTGTCTTCGTTTTCGGGAGCATTTCACAAACACCCGGTATACAGGGTATTTTTGAAACGCTCCCGAAAACGAAGACAGACGACAGCACTAACTATACCTTTGATGATGGGTGAAAAATAAAATCAATCCTGTTGAAAAAAAGTCATCTTTTCCCAACGTTTTATTAGATTTATTCATGATCCATCATGTTAGTACAGCTAATGAAACGATAATTTCATAAAAAAAAATCATGAAAATACTGAAACATAAAACCAGCAGTGGAATTACTGAATTACAATCAGCTGACTAGGGGTCTATGTACGCACGAACACCGAATTCGCGCGGCCCGCAACTAGCGATGGTACCACAATACCTAATAATTTACAACACTTGTCTAAATACCTGACTTATCTACTTAACCTACTATTTTGCCACTGTACTTGTCTCCACGTAGCCACTTTAATTCGAATTCACAGGTTAAATAAACCAAATAAATGGTTCGATTCCCCGCTAATGAAAAAAATACTTAATTAAAATGTTTAAAAGGTTAGAGTCATGCTTTTTTTATCCATTGTGTAGGTATGTTTATTATTCTGATGTATTCAGTTATGTACCTATTCAGATCAGTTCAGTACTAAGTTATTTAAAAAAAATTAGGTATGAAACAGCTTATCGATCCTCCGTGGCCTTATGAGATTCTCCAAGCCACATTAACATGTTGCCGTATTCACGAGCACTATAAACGTACCTACGCGTTAGGCATTATTAAAACCAAACAAAAAACACAAAAAGTAACAACAAGAATAATATCATTAAGTAATAAATAACAAGTAATAACGACAATAATTTAATAAACAAAACAATTGAACTGTCGCTCGTGGTAGTCAACACGGAACTGTCTCAAAAACTAAAATTATTAATCAATCCCGCCAAAATAAATGCACACGAGGTAACGTCCTCGAAGCACTAACGAGTGAGGACTCCAAAAACCGTTAAACCGTAACGACATCGCCAACGTTTATTTTATTTATAAGTTTAGTTATCCCTACGACTAGTCTTCATATGGAATTTAGAAGTTATGGTTGTCATTTTTAATACAATTACACAATCAATTGTACCCTGACGCAACAAGCAGTTCTTTACTACAAAAATTATTGAAATTAATAAACGTACCTAATTGGGTACTCAGTACTCACACAATTATAAACACTATTTTATCGTTATCTTTGATTTTGTATAAGAAAATAGAAAAATGAAATGGTACTGAATAATTTAATAGTTAAAATCAATTGCAATTATGATCGACAGTTAATTAATCTATCAGAATTAATGAAAAAAATAATACTTTTACTTTATTTTAATTGATTTTCCGTATTTAATCCGACCAATACTTTGAATTTAAAAAGAGGTACATCAAAATTATTAAAAATTACTTTCAAGTTTTATAGTGATTGCCGCCTCTAATTCTTATGTCGCTGGCAAACTAAATTTCGGTGCAACATGGCAGCGTTGCCAACACCAATTTGTCAAATTCCCTGAAAATTCATGTCAAATTCCCTAATTTAAGGACAAAACTTCAACAGATTCCCCATAAATTCCCTCAGTTTTATTTTAAGAAATGAATCAATTTTCAACTAATTTTATATTGAACGTTTTAATTGTACCAATAACTGTTTTTCAATTGCGATAATTGATAAGTTTGAAAGACGCTCTTGACCTTGTGTATTTCTCAAATAAGTATGGATGCGCTTCAGAGATGAGAAAGCACGTTCCGCGGAGGAACTTGTGGCTGGAATAGTTACAACAAGATAATCTAACTTTAAAAGCTGGGGAAAGGCCTCTTCAAGACTATTTTCGTTTATAAAGTCAATAAGTTCGAAAACATTGCGGTCTTTTAATTCAGGGGAGGAATACAATGAAATCAATTGGTTTTTCAATGTTTGTTTATCAAAATGGTTTGCGTAATTTTCAAATAATGAATCTAATGCCTCTAAAGGAAAATCTGAACGATATTTTTCGAATAGTTTGTTGTTGAACAATTGGAAAATTTTAATTTGAATATTTCAGAATATCAGCCATTAATTTCTGAAGATATGTTATCAATTATTTCTTGTTGAACAATTGGAAAAATTTTAATTTGAATATTTCAGAATATCGGCCATTAATTTCTGAAGATATGTTATCAATTATTTCAACAAAAAGTCGTTTGTATTCTGTCTGAGCACAGCGCACATTGCGTCTCAAACGAGGAGCAGAGTTATTTTGCAATGTGTTTTCATAAATGTGATGAATGTGATGTGTACCGGTATAGACCTTCTTAGTTTGAAGTTAGCTGCAAGTTTCCATGTGCTGCAGTAGCCACTTACCATCGTCAGGTGGACTGTAAGTGCGTTGGGTACTTCAGTTTTATAAAAATAATTTAACTAATAAATCCTAATAAATGCAACATTTTTTATAACATGTATTTTCGGAATTTGGAGAATATTCTGAATTACACCTTTTATTGGATCGCAGACACGATATTTCAATATTTATCTAATTAGTGTAGCCATTCAGCGAGGAAACGCAGCCAGCGTTCTTGGCACAATACCACAATGAGTAGGACTGTATGATAATTTAAGTTTTTAGTTTGTTTTCTTTTATATAGTTTATTTAAATATTAAAAAAATACATACAATAGTATTTATTTCAATGTTTCATTATGTCCACAATAAGCCGCCATGTTAGTTTTTATGTGACTTCATGTAGCTTAAAACCCGCGAAAGGGCACAATGCTTTTAAAGATATCTAATTTGTCAATATACGATGAGTAGTTTAGGAGATCTGAGGGAACAGATGAACATACATACATACATAGCGTTCTATAATTGTAACCATCCTTTTGGCTTCGCCGTAGTTGGGTAAAAATATTCAATTACATCATCTGCGTCAAATCAGAAGACACGAATATACTGCAATCGGTAACGGTAATTATAGTTGAGGCAGGCAATGCATGGTGTAGCACTATTTGTCGCTCACACATGCACATTACACGCACACTTGTGTCTTTTGATTTTGGTCTAGCCCTAATCACTCCATTGCCAATCTATACTATACTATATGTATGATTATTATTATTACTAAGTTGTTATCAAAAAGATCACTTGAAATGCCAGGAACTAAGTAATTTTATTCAATGTATAGTATTCCCGTAAATATAATATTTATCTTTAAGTTTTATCATATTTTTTTGATAAATCACAACAAAAAGGTTTCCATAACAATTACATTAGCACATTTTTATGTTGATTTTTAAAATTTTATATGAATACTGAGTATACAGTATACTGAGCAGTTATGTTTATTAAAGCGTGTATAGGTAATATTATAAATGGACATATTATTCCTTACGTCATCTTGGCTTTAATCATATTTCTTTAAGACGATATCCGCAGTAGAACCAGAGTAACCGACATAGTCCAACGGATTAGTAAGCTGAAGTGGCAATGGGCCATCCATATATCTCGAAGAACCGACAATCAATGGGAAAGAAAGGTTCTCGAGTGGCAGCCTCGTACCGGTAGACGAAGTGTAAAGCGTCCCCCACTAGACGGTGTGATGACCTGGTAAAACATGCTTTGTGGCATTCCTTGGGGGAGGCCTATGTGGGGCTTTAATGACATGATACAATAATTGAAAATATTATCCTAGATCAAATGTTAAGTTTTTTTAATGTAAATAAATAGCTCCACAAAAATCAGTTTGCTTTTACAAGGGGTCGCTCGACAACCGATGCCGGTGTTGAGCTGATTAAAGGTATTTTCTGTGCATGGTAAAATTCAGATGATGCTTTGGGTAGATATATTTTGTGATCTTTCTAAAGCTTCCGACTGCGTTCACCATGAGACATTAATCAGGAAGCCACATCATTATGGTGTAAAAACATAGCGCTTAAACTTATTACATTATATTCAAATAATAGGATGCAACCAGTTGTTATTAATGATAATGATATAATATTATTAGCTAATGATACTTTGTTGATTTTCCACCTTAAACTACCGAATAATGCTACATCAAAAGTAGTAGGTTTAGCTACCACACTGGTTTAATGTTAACAATTTGCTTTTAAACGATAATAAAACGAAATATATTAAATTTACAACACCAAATTTTAAATCGGGGAATACAAGTTTCCTTTTAAACGGAGAGCTGAGTCTTGTTGAATTTACTGTTTTTCTCGGAATTCAGTTGACGCGAAGCTTCAACGGGGCCCCATATATCTAAACTTGCTAGCAAACTTAGTTATGCAGCATGTGCTCAAAAAAAGATTAGAGACCTTACATGTGTTGAAACAGCTAGATTATTTTATTTTAGTTATTTCCATAGCTTAATGTCATATGGAATCTTGCTATAAGGGTATGCGACTGACATCGACACTATCTTTGTTTCACAGAAGAGAGAAAAAAGTCCGAAGGAATCCTTTAGAGAAATATTTAAAGAAATAAATATATTAACTTTGGCCTCTGAGTATATTTACGAAAATTTAATGTGTGTTAAATTTTCGTAAATATACTGAGATGTACATTCTGTAAATACTAGGAAAAATCACAATTTAGTTACAATTTACTCAACTCCAAAAAGTCAGTAATTCTGCATGGGGCAATGTATAAGCAATGTATAATATATAGCAAAGTCCCAGAAAATATGCAGTACCTAAGTATCTATCAAAAAGTTTAAAATTTTTATTAAGAAAAAATTGTTTATTAAGGGTTATTATACTACTAAAGATTACATGATTGTGACCCCTGAGAATGAGGTGATCGCTACCATACTGTTGTTCTAAATGTTTTCATAGTTAATTGTATGAAATATCATATCGTAAATTAATGTTTAAAAAAAGTCCCGCTGCGTTTTTTGCTGGTTCTTCCCAGGACAGAGGATTTTTTCGAACTAGTGGTAAAACTTAAATGACTTTCAATAACTATACTTGTAGTCTTAATTTCTATATTGAATAAACAAGTCTTTTTTTATTTTGTACTAAAAAAAAAATATACCACGTTTTTTTTTCATATTCCTGTATTGTCATCAGATATTGAGCTATGTTCAAAATTTCAAATCTTTAGCTCATTGGGAAGTGCTAGTTTGAGTTGCAGATTCCACCCGGAACGACAGACAGACAGACAAACATGAAAGTAACTTAATAAAAACGTGATAATAAAATGATTCTATTCTATTCAGAAGTATTTTAAAAACTACGACGTCATCATCGATGTTAATAGGATTACCACATTCACTCATTATTGTTCAAAAAATAATTAACCACACTTATTTACTCTAACTTATTTACAATGCACAAATCAAACTAGATCTAAACAGCACTAGATGGATTGACGACCTGGTAATGCAGGTGGGCCGTGCTTTATGGCATTCCTTGGGGGAGGCCTATGGTCAGCAGTGGATTTGTGAAAGGCTGTAATGATGATGATGACGAAACAGCACGACTGCACGAACAAGAGTGAGTCTTGCGTAAGGCGCCTTTTGCTTTTTAAACTGAATGTTAGTATGCGGAAGCTATCCATACTTCCTGCGTTTTGAGAATAATTAGGTACCTTCTAAATTATTTTAGCGATTACCCGCATTTAACCATATTTTGAATTAAACATTATAATAATTAAAAATTTAAACTATTTATTAGAAACAATCATCAACTAATTTTAATGATTTAACAAAACATAAAACAAATAATGTTATAAACAATCAACCTATAACCACAGAATAAATAATATATTATGTACCTGCGCCTATTATAAAATTTGTAGAAAAACCCGTAAATTAGTGTAGATTTTTTTCATTTTCTCCGAAATTATGAATAATCTAATTTTATTCTGAAATTAAGGACCAAGAAAAAAATGTCTAGACAAAAAGGTTGCAGGTTGTTTTTGACTGGCATAAAAATAATATTAAAGGAATGGTGTAATCATGCGAAAAACATATATTGTACTAGTACATGAACATATTTAATATACATTGTCCTCGGACCACGGATTAGCAAGACTTTCTTCAACACTAACGACTGCAATCTTGCGGTTGGTTTAGAAATCGCGCGTTTGACGAAAAAATAAATACACGTGATATCTTACTACACCTCCCTCCCTCCTTGTGATATTGGCACCTTTCTCTCAAGCTACCACACACAGCTGTAAACTAGTATGTCCCTACGACCAACCGCTCGGGTCTGGCGGACGATACTGTTATCTGTACTATGTTCAACCAACCTGACTGGACCGGACGGTGCGTCCTTCGACCAGTGTAACTCCACAATTCACAAGCCTGGAGCGGACGGATGTGTACCTTCAACCAGCCGCGTGCGGCATGGCGGTACGACATTGTCCTTCGATCAGCTTCACACAAATCCTACCTCAAAATCAAACATTCATAAGCGGACCGGACGATGTGTCCTTTCAACCAGCCACGCGTGGCATGGCCCGGTGACATTGTCCCTTCGACCAGCTTCACAAATCCTACCTCAAAATCAAACATTTATAAGCTTGGACCGGACGAATGTGTCCTATCAACCAGCCACGCGCGGCATGGCCCGGTACGACATTGTCCTTCGACCACTTCATACAAAGCCAACCCTTAACATCAAACACCAATTCTGTCGACCACACAATATTCAGAGCAATAC
>JAGSMP010001367.1:0-85604 GCA_029286625.1 Parnassius orleans
AAGCTACCACACACAGCTGTAAACTAGTATGTCCCTACGACCAACCGCTCGGGTCTGGCGGACGATACTGTTATCTGTACTATGTTCAACCAACCTGACTGGACCGGACGGTGCGTCCTTCGACCAGTGTAACTCCACAATTCACAAGCCTGGAGCGGACGGATGTGTACCTTCAACCAGCCGCGTGCGGCATGGCGGTACGACATTGTCCTTCGATCAGCTTCACACAAATCCTACCTCAAAATCAAACATTCATAAGCGGACCGGACGATGTGTCCTTTCAACCAGCCACGCGTGGCATGGCCCGGTACGACATTGTTCCTTCGACCAGCTTCACACAAATCCTACCCTCAAAATCAAACATTCATAAGCTTGGACCGGACGATTGTGTCCTTTTAACCAGTCACGCGCGGCATGGCCCGGTACGACATTGTCCCTTCGACCAGCTTCATACAAAGCCAACCCTTAACATCAAACACCAATTCTGTCGACCACACAATATTCAGAGCAATACTGCTACACTCATCAACACATTGGAACACAAAAAGGCCACTCATTCTCTCAATTCATAGCATGTTAAAGTTAAACGTTTCCCGGTACATCACTAAACATTTTAAACTTTAAAATGTACTATGTAAATCATATTTTGAATGAACATAAAACTGAGATAACAAAAGCCAGTAACTTCATCAGGCATGATTGTTTTAGGAATTTACTCGATGAGAGATCATAAGTGAAGCAGTTTCAGATGCTGTTTCTTTAACTCAGGTTTCTTTCTAAGGGATATGCCATTTGTAAACTTAAGCAGTGAGCCATTAGCTGCATGATCTTTAAAGCGATTATAAATGCTATTAACAAATCAAATCATTTTCTATCTAAGCGTTTATTTTGTGCAATAATTTTAATACGTTACTGTCCCTCTATATCCGAGTTTGGATGGTGTGGATTAAAAGTTGGTAGGATTTTTACTCTCAATTGACATATACGGCATTACCAACATGTTGATCAAACGCCTCCTTTACGTCCACATAATTATGTACCTACGCATACATGCTCGTCGGTTCAGGGTACTTAACAAACATACTTTGTATAATAATAATTACGGATATAACACTTTGGTCACTCTTCCGCCAGTTCTCGAAAATATCATGATGTTCAGTGTGCCAAGACACAGAGAAATCATTTAAGTTATCTATTTGATTATACACAGTGATCACAATGACGCAATAGCAACAAACTGTTACTATTCCTTCATCACTTCTTGTGATACGATCTACTGTAGAGACAACGACTATCAGGTCGTTCCAAGTCGACCAACAGTAGTCTCTACGAGATAAAATTCCACCACACCATCAGATGTTCATCGCTCCTGAATGACTCACAAGTAAATCGTAGTTACAACTTCGCACCAATTCGTGCAATGCGACCAAAAGTAATAACAAATGACTAGGAGTATGAACGCCTGAAAATACCTCAGGCAACTTCAATACTTAATTCTATCAATTCAATTCGAAGCCAACTTAACATCACAAAAATAAAATCATATATATATATATATATATATATATATATATATATATATATATATATATATATATATATATATCATCTCATCTTTTTATTCGTTCGTTGCAACAAATGTATACTACCTTCATTTTATTCTTACAGCACTCATCTCTATGTTCAGTCTTCCCCGTTACATATCAACGAAGACTAAACTAGACCTCCACCACTAGAGCTATATATACATAATTTAATTCCTAATTTTCCAAGAAATAAACTTAAAGAAATGTTATCTGCTAACTGCACATCAATGAGAAACTGGCAAGAAACGCTATTTCGGGAAATTAATTTGGCTGGTCTACATTTGAATAACAAGCTCAAATCAAAACGAATATGTTCTGAAATCCGGACTATAAAGAGAATGGTAACAAATAATTGAAAATGATTTAAGCATCATTGAGACTTTATACAAATTAAAGTTATTAAATTCATTTTACTAGCATCCAGTCTGAGAGTATAAAAAGCCAGTATAATTACATGAGGCAATCCATCTTAATTTCTGTAGGTGACAAGGCATCTATAGACTTCTTTGTTCAAAGTTGGTTGCAGGAGTCCATGAACTGGTGGGACTGGTGGAGGTACATTACTTGTGTTATATGATGTACAATGGACTTAACGTAATGAGATTCAATTGAAAATAATTTAATATACTAAATAATAATTCTAATATTTTCAGGTGGTAGAGCCGCGCTGCAGCTAGCAGCAGTTTGGCGACCGGGGAAGGACTACGTATTCACAGAATATTAGCATAAAATAGCAGCAATGTTGCTTGTATTTCGTGGGTAGTGCGGAGACCCTTTTTACCAAATGATGCATTCCATCTTAGTCCTCAGGGGTAACAACGCATCTACATTTTGATTCTTAATCGTGGATGGGCGTAGATGTCTATGGGCCACAGCATCCATTTACCATCAGGTGGACTGTGTGTTCGTTGGTCGACCTTATTCTATAAAAAATTAGAGCAAAATTACACATTTAAAATCAATACATGGACTGAGTACGTAATGGATGTTTAAAAGATGTTCTGTCGTAAATTAAACTGAAGTTAAAAACAAAGTTGAAAAATTGAAGTTTTGAGTGCTGATAAAAAAAAATACTAAAAATATCAATAAGCGATATTTTTATTAGTTTACGACGAAGTGAAACCATTGGACTAAGATGGAATGCCTTTTTCCAGTAAAAGGATCTCCGGTTCTCTACACTCACCATACGAAACACAGCAGCGTTAAACTGCTATTTTACGCTGGTATTCTGTGAGAGCGTGGTCCTTCCCCGGTCGAGCCGACCCATTCGTGCTACAACTATACTACTAATATAGCTGCAGCATGGTTCTACCACGAAAAAATTTTCATCTATGAAAACTAAGACGGGATGGATCACAGCTTGTAATTGTACTGTTTCTTTATACTCTTCAGACCGGTAAACACCAGTGAACGCACTGCTGTCTACTGTTTAGCAGTAGAAATAGGTAAGAGGATGGAGTACCACCAGGTAAGTATACCTGGATGGACTCTTAGGCAGAAGAAGAGTGAGTTTGTTACTAAAAAGTCTCAATGATACTTAAATAATTTTCATTTATCTGTTACTGCGTATCTTTCTGTATAGTCCAGAGTTTAGGCCAGCTTCGTTTTGATTTGAAATTGTTATTAAAATTTAGTCCAGTCAAATGAATTTCCCGAAATAGCGTTTCTTGCCAGTTTTTCAGTGATGTGCAGCTAGCAAATAATATTTCTTCGAGTATAAACTCTACAGAAAATCAGGTATTTTTCAGGTATTAAATTATTTTTAATAATTTTTCATTTGATAGTAAAGACATTGCATATATAATGGAAAGAGTTTTATTTTTGTAGCGTTATTTTGCAATAACCGGCCAAATTTGCAGAAAAGTTGGGAAATGGTGAAGAAAAATTAATTAAAAAATTCAAACATTCTGTCCTTTTTATCTTTTAAATTCAAAATGCGTGGCAATGCATTATTTTAACTGATTGTTATTCATAAATATCTAATGTGTATTATTTTACTAGGCACGCACAGATTCGTAAGGGTTGACCGGCTAACCGAAACATTGTGAATTCAATCGCAAACAGAGGAGCGCACGTAGGCGTAGTTGTTGCCCATAAATCATATTCATAATTTCAAATAAAAGTAGATAGCAATAACGGTATATAATTGTTTAATATATATTTGAAGTTAGGATTATAATTTGGCTACTCTTTGAAAAATAACCCTGTATAAGTAAGTAGGTGTCAAAAGAGGTGACAGAGGGAAATGAAACAGGAGATATCCAACAGCATCTTCCTGATGAAACTTATGTAATAAAAAACTGAGGTTGCCGACCCGCCTGCACAACGTTAAAACTATGGCAAATATTCCGTCTATGTGGTAATCCATGGGGAAGGCCTATGTACAACAATGGACTTTAATGAGCATTAATAAAAGGATGATAAAATAGAATTTACTATGAGTCTTCCAACTGGTGAGGAGACATTCCATTGTTTTCCTTAACTAGCCCTTAAGAACTCTTTGCAGTTGTATTTTTCTTTATTAGTTCTCCTTCTTCATCTTTTTATCAGAGTACCAGTCCACAACTACAGATGGGCATTTCTCACAGAAGTTAAAATTTACCATAGCTGTCACACTAGGCATGCGTATGCGATATCGATCAAGATGCTTTTATCTCACCTTTGATGCTGCTTCTCGTCTCGTCTCCAGTCTGTATATTTGGTATGTGACTGTTATACTGCCATCTATCGGAAGCGATCAAATCTATCTCGTTTTTCCCACAATCGGTTCTTGCATACACCCACTCGACGAGATGGCAGTTGTAATATTCTACCAGGGAACTACGATGTTGTTTCACAGTTCATATCTATATGTTCAAACCTTGTATACAAGCTACAAAAACATTCACAGAAAATAAGAATTCGTGTAGCAAATAGCGTATACAAATGAAAAAAATCACTCTCACTAAATTACAAAACGCTGACGAAACCTTTTAAATTAATTCACCTATTGTAAATGTATAGAGTAAATAGCACACTTGTGTTGGTTCAACATGTTTGCTATGTTTTTAGGATTCCGTAGTTACACAACAAGGGTTATTTATACCCTTATAGTTTCGCCACATCCGTCCGTCCGCAGTTTCGCTCAGAGACCCTAGGTGCTACAAATATGTAATTTGGCAAAGATATAGATGTAGTTATTAATAGATAAAATAAATAGTTATAGATATTAATCACGCCTAGAAAACTGTGAAATAAAATCTTAAGAAACATTTTTATTTTGGGTACTTCCCATACAAGGAAATGGAGGATGATTTTTTTTTTACCCGTCTATTACATCATGTGGGGTATCGTTGGATAGGTATTTTAAAAACACTGCGGGTGTGGAACAACATCTTTTTGATTCAGGGGTCCGTTTGCGAAATATTTAGCTTTAAAGTTGTATTTTTCATAAGAGTCATGTGTCCCCCCCCTACCCCCTCTACCAACTAAACTGCTGTATATGGAAACGTGAAAAGTAAACAAAATTGTAGTATATATAATGTAGTTAAAAGGAAAACTATCACAGCTCAGTAGAGTTAAGAAGTTAACGAGTAATAGTCGAGCAACTTATACTCGTAAAAGGCACTTATATGCATTACTACTATCAGCTTTACTTTTTCATTTGCGAGGTAGATAGGGTATTATTTTCAAAATCTAAAAACTTTTTTAATCTTTTTTGAATACCACTCCCTATAAATCATTTTGAAAATAAGTCCTTCAGTTACAATCTTCCTATTTGGTCCCATTTTTAGTCGTTATAACAGTCAAACCGCGAACTTACTTATTATTCTCATTATCAAGAATGCCCACGTATTGTGACGGGCAACTACGTAACCCTACCTCTACATTGTGCGTGACCCGACACGCACTTTGCCAGTTTTTTTTTACTATAAGGTCTATAAGTAGTTCTTACATTAAGCATTTGTGTATAAATGTTGCTTTTTGACTTCTAATATACATTCATTCATTCTTTCATTCTTTATAGTTTATCAAAAGTCCACTGTTAACAGAGGCCTCCCCTTAGATTGCCTCATAGTGGGGATTTTGTCATAGTTGCCACGCTTTCCGGGCAGTTTATCGCAGTTTTTAATATTATATTTCTTAGGCTTAGCCTATATAACACAAACACATACGACTAATGTAAAACTATTAAACTACACGGAGTGCAACAAAAAGAAATGAAATGGACAATTGTCTGCAATTGACTGTTTCAGCATTTCATGTGTATATTGAAATTAATTATATTATAATTTTTTTTATAATAATTAATTACTATCGTCGTGTCGAATCACAATCATCATCAAATCATCATCATTACAGCCCAAGTTCACTGCTGAACATAGGATTGCCCCAAGGAATGCCACAAAGCACGGTCCCGAGCCACCTACATCCATTGACTTCCTGCATATCTTACCAGGTCGTCACTCCATCTAGTGGGGGAACGCCCTAAACTTCGTCTGCCGGTATGAGGCTACAACTCCAGAAACTTTCTACCCCATCGGTTGTCAGTTCTTCAAGCTATATAGCCGGCCCATTGCCACTTCAGCTTACTAATCCGTTGGGCTATGTCGGTTACTCTGGTTTTACTGCAGATATCCTCGTTTGTAAGTCTATCACGCAGAGAAACGTCGAGCATAGACCTCTCCATAGCCCGATGAGCGACCTTGAGCGTCCTCATATGGCCAGCATTGAAGGACCACGTCTCAGTTCCATAGGTCATCACTGGCAACATGCACTGGTTGTGCAATCTCATTTTCAGGTTTTGAGATATACCTGACGAGAAGATGTATCGTAATATCCCGAACGCTGCCCAGCCGAGTTGAATCCGTCGATTGCCCTCTCGGTGGAAGTTGGACTCACCTAGTCGGACTATTTGTCCCAGGCCATACTCGTCAACAACTTCGATCTTAGTGCTCCCAACAACTAACGGCATGGGTGTGACATGGACATTACGCATGACTTTTGTTTTGTCCATGTTCATCCTAAGACCTGTTCGTTGGGAGACACTATTAAGGTCATTGAGCATAGTGCTTAGGTCCTCCAGCGATTCTGCCATAAGGACTATATCGTCGGCAAATTGAAGGTGAGTAATGTACTTGAAGTTAATACCGTATTCTTTCCAGTCCAGTAGCTTGATAACATCTTCCAATGCAGCGATGAAGAGTTTCGGGGATATTACGTCATCCTGTCTTACACCTCTCTGTAGTGGAATAGGTTTCCTACTCTGGTTCTGTACTTGGATAGCCATCGTAGCCCTACTGTAAAAACACTTCAGCACTTCGATATACCGACAGTCCACTTGGCACCGCTGTAGGGACACATACGCATGATAAAGTGGCAGATTGTACGCTTCGGTCTTCTGTACAATTTACCGACGAGTATGTGCCGAAGGTCTATCGTGCTAAAGCCTTTTCGGAAACCGGCTTGTTCGGGAGGCTGGAAGTCGTAGGGTCTGCGTCCGAGACGATTCGTAATGACTCTCGAAAACAGCACGTAAACGCGGCTCAGAAGGGAAATCGGAAGAACAAAACCACCGCAATTCTGCTCCACGCCTATAATAATTATTTATTGAACACAGATATAATATACAATTCATTGGTGCCCTGACTCCTAAACTAGGTTACCCTGTATGTTAGGAGGCAGTTTCCCTCCCATTAAGTGATCTTATTTTCCGTGTACAATACAGACTTTAAAATATAAAAGAAACAAGTGTGTGTGTGTGTGTGTGTGTGTGTGTGTGTGTGTGTGTGTGTGTGTGTTTGTGTGTGTTTGTGTGTGTTTGTGTGTGTGTGTGTGTGTGTGTGTGTGTGTGTGTGTGTGTGTGTGTGTGCAGCATCTGTTTTATTAAAATATGTACATGACTTAAAGTAGGTTTTCACAATTTTCATAGTCGTATTCTTTAACCAATTTAAAACAATTTCTTTAACTTGGTGACTTTTAAGTTATTTAACTTTATTTTTATTAATTATATTATATAAATGAGGTGCTTGGTAGTCATATTGCCTTTTCGCAAATGCGCTTTTCACAAATGGTACTGGACATTTTGTGTTCTTTGTTTTAGCTACATATACTGGGAAAAATTATGATATCGTTTTATGCATTTGTATATATACGATTTTCGTACTGACGAGACATTTGACAATTCGTAAACTTTAAATGTTGGGTATGTATAAGGAAGATGTAATATTAGTTTTACTATAGATCTTGAGCTCGCTCCTCAATAAGATATGTTTTGGGAGCTCCACCCCATGAGCAGATGCAATAATTTATGAGACAATGACAAAGGGCGTTATATGTTTGAATTAGCAGTTTTTAGTCGCTACCGTTCTTAGGTTCTTAAATACTATAGTGAGTCTCCGAACCGTTTAGATATATTTGATATATGAGGTTGCCAATTTAATCTTTCGTCGAGGATTACCTAGGTATTTTATCGTAGATGTTCGTTCTAATATTGTACATTTACATCTCCTTTTTTGGGACGTATTACAAGGGTACGTATGCATGGTGAGAGAAGCTGTGTGGTTTTGAGATTATTGTTTTAAAGCATATATATTTTGTTTTGAACAATTGACGGTTAAAGATTATTTTCCAGCCATTTTGTAACCGTACGTAATCCATTTTCAGCATTGCTGCACAGTATCCCAGTCTGTACCATGAAAGAGGATCACAGTATCGTCCGCAAACATAAAAGGTCCACACTAGATATTAATTTTGTATAATTCATTTATGTACGTCAAAAAGTGTTGGTCCAAGAATGCTACCCTGTGGAATGCCATATACATTCGGCTTTATCGCTTAGCTTGTCGTCAACACGTAATACTTGGGTTCTGTTTGTAAGGTAGTTACAAAACCATGCATATGGCATCCCTCTTATACCCAGATTTTCGAGACGTCCGAGAAGTATAGGAATAGACACAGTATCGAACGCTTTTTGCAAGTCTAAGAAAACACATATGCACCTATCACCTTCATGTTATTTTCGAAATCAGTTGTAAAATAGCGTCTTCTGTTGAACGATGTGCCCTAAAACCAAATTGATTCGCAGCTAGATATCCGTAACGCTCTAGATATTTTATAAGTCTGTTGTTCACAATCTTCTCAATTATTTTTGAAAAAATAGGTAACAAAGAAATCGGCCTGTAATTCGAAGGAGCGGACTTATCACCAGATTTGAATATTGGTGTTACTAAGGCTTGCTTGAATGGTGATAGAAATTGCCCTGTCTGAAAACTACTATTACATAGATGTGCTATAGGTGCGCAAAAGAATTTGTCTATACTTTTAACGAAATTAGCAGTGATTTTGTCCTAGCCAGGAACTATTTGATTTAAGTTCGTTAATAGTAGTTTTACTCTCAGGATCTGTTAAAAAGCCATGAATGTGTTGGACCGTCTGTTTGACATTATCAGCAAGTTCTGAGACTGATTTGCCTATGGTTTTCAGAGTATAATTTGCAAGCTGTGAACCAATCATTGTAAAATAGGTGTTTACTAGATTAAGTGAAGCTTTTGGCGTATCTTTAATTTTTAATAATTCTGTTGTCGGTTGTTTTGATTGACTTAGATAACAAACAAAACTTCTTTAACTATCTTCTATGTCTTTCTAACGTTTCTAGTATTGGTAATAAGTTCTCGTTCGTAATACTGTCTTTTTAATTTTTTTATTATGTCGTTACATGTGTTTCTGTATTTTCTATAGTGCGATGCTAAATCTTCATTATTTTTTTCCTTTTTTAATTGTTTGTGTAATTTGTCCCTTTTTCTTATCGATCTTACAACTCCTGGTATTATCCAGGTTTTAATGTACCTATTTCTTTTAGATATAGTTATTCTGGTTGTATTAGCTTGTATTAAATCTTTTATAATATTTACAATATACTCTGCAGCATCATTGACATTATCGATTCCATAATATTCTTTCCAGTTAAGCTCGTTCATACCTACAGTTATTTTGTCATAGTCAATTTTACTTTATAAAATTTTGATTTATTTTACTAATTTTACTCTGTCAATAAGTAATCAAATAGGGTGATGGTCAGTTAATTCATCAAAAACAATAGATGTAATCCTATGTTGGGATCGTACCATAAAATGATCTAAGCATGCTTTCTTCCTTGTCGGAAGATAAACGCATTGTTTTAAGCCATGCATAGAGAGTATTGAGATAATCGGCAGAATATCCTTTTATAGTACAAGGCATAACATCTAAGTTTAGATCTCCGGTTAAGACTACGATACTTGTATTTATGTTATGGAGTATTTTATCAAGTGATCTGATATACTGCGTTGGATTGCGAAAACTTGGTGGTCTATATGTACAGATAACCGTGGTATCTGTATCGACAGTGAGTATTAGCACATTGCCATCATCGACTAATGGTTCATATGATGTGACGTTTATGTTTTTTTAACGTATGCTACCACACAGTCATTCTGGTTAAATAAACGTTTAGTATAGTATGATGTGTAGGTGTCTATTTCCGGTATTATGGAATCATCCTTTAACCAACATTCAGTAAAAACTACAATGTCTATATTAATATTCAATTGCGACATAAAAACTAGAAAAGCGTCTAAATTACAATTGATTGATTGACTGACTTCTTATATTAACACATAATACACAAAAGGAAGACAAGTTTTTATCATTAAAGTTTCTTACATCTCTACAAAGGGAAGGACTTGAAGCTCATACACCTTACCTCGTTTACTAGGTCAATCTCATCAATGATAGTTTCACTAGGAAGATTGAATTTAAAAGTATTTATTTTTTATGACTTATTTTCAGTGAGTTTGGGAAATTCTTGAATATATGGCATATATTGACATATTATTTTAATTGCGTTGTTATAAGTTATAATTTTGTAACAGACGTATATGTGAATAAAATAACGTGTATTTGTGTTGGTTTTAGGAGTGATATTGTTATGTTTAAGTGTTGCTTTTATGATATTTAATGTATGAATTATGTGTGTATGTTTTTTTATTGTGTTGTATGTGTTACTTATGACTAACAGGAAAATTACATAATAAGAATAATTGTAAAAGTAAGTTCAGTAAAAATAATAAAATAGAAAGTTAATTATATTCAAGTTACTTGATAGTGAAAATCTAATCATTGTTGCGTTTTAATTTTAAAAATCCGATTCCGATTCTATACGTATTGTTGGCGAGCCCTTCTGCGTAGAAATACCCTTCCATATGTTGTCCAGCAGAATTTAATTTTTTCTTGAGTAGCAAATTCTCTAGCCAAGTAGAATAATCTTCTGGTTTTAGTGCTGAGATTTTCCGAAATGTAAATTGAGTCTTGGGCCTCAATTTCCAGATGTTCAGTGCTCAGTTTGTTGTACTTATTTTCTTTATTGAAGGTTTTAACTGATTTGAGTATACTCTCTTTGACTATAATTGATGTAAATTCAACAATTACAGGCTTATTTGTGGTCTTAGAATTTGAACGAAAGACGTCTTTTATATCAGATGGTTGAATTGGGGTCTTAATAACTGTACCTGTTTTAAGAATTAGATTTATCAAGTCTTTTTTGGTTTCAACATTATTTTTGGGTACATTTCGAATTTTTTTGGCGTTCTAGCTGATCTATTTTAGCTTCCAATAAGCGAATATAATTCTTATCTTCTTTTATATTTTCTTCCATCTTTTGCATCTTATCTGTAATTTCATCATATTTCTTTGACGTAAAGTCCACCGATTCTTGCAGTCTAATGTTTTGTTCTTTTATTTCCTTCATTGTCAATTTTAAATCCATAAACATGCTCAGTATTTCATTTTTGAAAGTCATCATATCAGAATTTTCATCTACTTCCTCTCTTCTCCTTTTATTACGCTGGGCAACGTAAGTCATTTCGAGTTCTGTGTTATCTGTTATATTTAAGTTTGGTTCTGATTGACAAAGGGATTGAGAGGTGTCACATTAAAATGGGTGTCGTAGGGGCGTTCTTTTCAGAGGCATTTTGGATATACAAAGGGCAATACTTCAACTTATGTAATAAAACAGGTAAAAGTCGCAATGGTACTATTGCAGCAATAATCAACTAGGCGCTTAATATTTATGATTCGTATTGCTATTTTATTTTTACAGGCGATATAAAAACAATATTAATGTGGGTAAGTCAAAGTCAAATAAGTTGATAACACTGTGGCTAGTTCCAAATTCACACACTATATTTTAGTTATTAATGATACGAAAGTTGGTACAAGCAACTTTTAATGCACTTTTAGTTCACTTTTCACTTATATATATAGCACCGTTCACTTTTACGTTAAATGTGCACTTTAGACCGTTTTCGTAATTTTTAAAACGGAGGATATGAACTGCGTCTGCACAACTTGACGGCGCGGGGTGACCATGAGAACGAAATTAAGAGTTTGAAGGACTTTGGCACCGGCTCTCCACCCGCTTTCAGAAGTCCTGCTGTAATTCCATCCTCGCCTGGAGACTTGCCGTTTTTAAGATGCTGGAGAGCCATTCTAATCTTGCTCAGACTGACGTCCGGGATATCATCGGAATATGATATCCCGGATAAGACTTGCTCTTGGATCGTTACTCACACTTGCGTGTGGTTCCAACGATAACGTGTACAGTTGTCCATAGAACCTCTCAATCTCACAAAAAATCTCAGGTGTCCCGGATACGATGCTGCCACATTCGATCTTCAGCTTCGACAGTTGGCTCTTTCTGGCAGACAGATCTCTGGCAAAGACTTTGGAGCCCTGGTTCCACTCGATTGCTTCTTCAATACGAGCTGTATTAAAGTTGCGTAAGTCCCGCCGCATGCATTTGGAGATCTATCCGTTCAGTTGCCTGTATGCTGTCAAATTTGCTGAAGGCCGCAGCTTCATTTTCTGCACTAAAATTTTAAAGAAAGCAAAAAGAGACTATGATGCTCTTGAAATAAGGAAAGCATGGAAAAACCCTAAAGCACTTTGGGATACTATCAAAAAAATAACAAATACATACCACAATAAACAAGCATCATGTCAGTTAGTTACACAAGTAATGAATCTAAAGCAATCATGTAACAAATTTTTGTTGATGTTGAAAAGGAGCTTGCGGAAAATACAATCAAATCTAATAATTTACCTAAGTTTACTTCTTCACAATCTTTTATATGTATTTCTTCTTTTGTTCTTGAAAAACCTAATACCGATGAAATGATTTCAATAATAAAAAGTTTAAAGTCAAGTCAAATGTCCGGTTGGGATGGCATATCTCCCACTATACTAAAAAGATACTCTACTACGCTAGCACCTGTGCTAAGCCATATATTCAATCTCTGTTTTGAAAATGCTATTTTTCCAAATTCTTTAAAAAACTATAATACATCCCATCTTCAAGGGTGGTGACGGGACTTTAGTTACTAATTACCGCCCTATTGATATTCTACCTGCCTTATCTAAAGTCCTAGAACGCTTAATAAACATTATACTAGTCCATTATCTTGAACATTTTAAATTAATTTCACTTCAACAATTCGGATTTCGTAAAAATAAATCAACTTCTGATGCAATTCATGAATTAATAAAGTTTATAGTCAGTAATCTAAATAGTCATAAGAAGATCCTAACAATATTTCTAGATCTAGCAAAAGCCTTTGACACAATTCCTGTTTCCACTCTATTAGCCAAGTTAGAAAAAATGGGTGTCAGAGGTTTACAGTTAGACTTTTTCAGAAGTTATCTTACAAATCACACTCAAATAGTTAAAATATTTGACTGCGTCGGTGACGAACTCCCTGTTTCCTATGGTGTCCCCCAGGGAAGTATTCTTGGCCCGACTCTATTTCTTGCTTTCATTAATGACTTGTGCAATCTTCACATTGATAACGCAAAAATCGTCTCTTTTGCAGACGACACAGCTATTACTTTCTATGCAACATCTTGGAAAGATCTTGAAAGTAAATCACAAAGCAGTTTCAATCAAATATATAATTGGCTTTTATCTCACACTCTTACTCCAAACTTCCAAAATAAATTTATAACTTTCTATCAGTCCCACCTCGCAATCAAATATTCCCTTCAAGTTGAAAGCTCACTCTTGTTCTCTTCAGTCTTCCTCTTGTCTGTGTCCACATATAAATTCTGTGGACAATATAAAGTATCTCGGTATTATACTAGATAAGCACCTTAATTTTAAAATGGATATAAATCTCTTAACATGTAAGGTTCGCAAATTAATATATGTTTTTAAAACACTCCGATATGTCGCCAATTCCATAATTATACGCAACGTTTATTATGCTTTATGTCAGTCTATAATCAGGTAAATCAGGTATTGATTTCTTGCTGGGGTGGTGTTGCAAGAACAATATTAAAACCACTTGAAGTTGCGCAAAGAGCTATCTTAAAGGTTGCTACTTTTAAACCAATGTTATTTCCAACTGTTCAACTATATCAAAATTGCGCTGTTCTTAGTGTGAGGCAGCTCTTTATACTGCACGCAGTATTACTTCAGTATATTAAGACTCCTTTCATTGAAATTACAAAACGTCGTAAAGACAAGGTGTGCACACTTCCACTAGTCAATTTTTCACACACACACACACACACACACACACACGCACACTCACCCACACACACCGAGAGATCAGTTTATTATGTCTTTTTAACATTTTATTTCTTTTCCTGGAAAAATGTAAATTAATTTAAACAATACAACTACGTATTCCTAATCAAAAGGGGGGATAGGTCTGTATCTCTTAAATACAGATTACTTAGTAACCTAGCTAGGAGACTCAGGATTCTACCCATTTCAAATTGGTGCTCATGATTATTATCTCAATTATTATAATTATTATTATTATGGATATCTATATAGTTATCTCATCTGGTAGGGCTGTACAATATATAATTGTAATGAAAGATATATATATATATATATATATATACATAAATGTCAATAAAATAAAAATAAGATAAAGCCCAACCAGATGGAAGCCCCGGCAGGGAGACCAAACAGCCGAGGGTTAGGGGAAAGGAAAGAACCGGCGGACGATGGGCGGTGTCGAGAGCACCGCCTTCTGCATTTGAGCCTGGAGCGGTCCGTCACGGAGTCCCAGTCGCCTCAGATGACCTGAGAGGCTGACCGAGATTAGCCCGTTCGCAGAAACGACCACACACAGTGTCGCATTCTGGCGCGGCCTGCTAGCGGTGCTGGGCCCGTTCCACGTACCATTGGCCGCTCCAATGATTTATAGAGCCTCTTCTTATCACTCTGGAAGAGACGATTCTGGTTGAACCGTGTCGACCACTCGGTATATCGCCTCGAATCCGCTTCTCCCAAGCAGCGATTCTCTGCTTCAGGTCGTCTATGCGCTCCGTCAGTTTTTACGTTATATCCGGCTGGGACAAACTGATATTTGTCCCTGCAAACGCCATCCTGACGGTGCGCACAATTCTCGGCCTATTATTGCCCGACCTGAAGCTTATCAGTCTGCCGATGAGGGCCTTGCCTTTGCGATACGTGGTGCTCAATTCTTCTCCAGGCTAGGATAGTGCCTTTGCCCAGCACGTCCAGACGTGGAAGTTTGGCACCAACAATGCGGCAAACTGCCAAAGCGGCGCCAAAGAGTATTGAGTCCGTATCGCAAAGGTTCCGGCTGGTTTCCAAAAGGTTGCCAGCAATGGGTTCAGGGCCGTCACGACATCCGATTCCGCTTGCTTAGATTATGCGCGAGTCGCGGTCGATTTCGAGAGGCGTACAGCGCGTTTCCACAATCGCCTCCTCCAATTTACTCCCCATCTGCTCTAGTTCGTGGGTGACCATTCCATCATCGCCTGAATCAACCAGAGCGGGAAGATTCATGGCAGCTTCCACATGTGGCTGCTGGTCTATGGCCTCAGGAGCCGCATTCCCAGCTATAGCTGGTTCATTCGATGTGGGAATAGCCTCACGCCGTAGTCGTTCGAGTTCGGCATCATCAAATATTTTCGAGCGTATGATGTACCGAACTCGGTCTGCCAGGTTTTGCTCTGTGACGGGAACAGACGGCTCCAGCTCAGCAAAAAGCGATGCACCCGGGCCCGATACGCTATCCCTCCAGTTTCTTCCTCTTTCGCCCTATAGTACGCCCGCAATGCGTTTGTGTTCATATTTTTTGTCCAACGCATGCGGCGTACTCCACCAGCGGCGGGTGCCTCTTGCCGAGTCCGTGAGGACCCTGCCGATACCAAGCCATTATTATTATTATTATTATTTCCCGTCTAACAGCCATGAGATTAAGAGTGTGATCGGAGAGTTTTTGTATTCTTATGCGAGGGTGCTAAGAACCTCCGGTGGAAGTTCGGTTTCCACTTAAGTCGAATCACAATGGTACATTAAATTGAAGACATGATTAATTTGCTGTTTTATTTCTATGATATAATTATTGCAAAATTTGAGCATTGTTAGAGAGCGAAAGCTGTACTAGGATACCTTGTATTGCAGTGTTCCGATCCCCGAGTGTGTGTGTGTGTGGGGGAATGTTAATTTCTTCTTTCATTTAAAATAGATAATATGCTTATAAGAGTCACAAAATGTTAATTTAAATTATACGTTTGTCTGTATTCGTATGTGGAAATCATTAACTTGTGCTGATTCAATGTTGCTTTGCTGCTTTGAAGTTGAATTCAAATTGAAAAAAAAAATGCATTTAATACGAGGGTATGTCTAGTGATGGCCTATGGAAACAATGATGTGATAAAAGTTGGCTAAGTGCGTGCTGAGACACGAGAAAGATGTGTTTCGACTATGACAAAGATTCTTATTCTTCTTATTCTAGGTCAGAAAAGTTCATTGCTGTATATAAGGATCATCATTTAGGAAGGATTTTCCATAATCGTTATACTTATTAATCCTTTTGAATTTTCAGATTAATTGTAGAATCAAAAATTAAAAATTTTTTTTTTTAATTTACAACATGTTTGTGATGTGAACTATCCATCTAAAAAGCGTCAAATGCGCATATACGCGCAATACGTCATGCTTATAGCTACAGATATACTAGTAACATTAGCATGTCGGTGACGTGAATTTATAAGATTTTACCCATCCAAAAAGAGTCCAACGCACATAACATACGCACAATAGGTCATAATTATAGTTACAGATATACTGCTATCATTAGCATTGCGGGTGCCGTGAAATCATAAGATTTTGCCTATCCAAAATGCGTCCAACGCACATAACATAAGCGCACTACGTCATACTTATAGCTACAGATATACTCGTTACATTAGCATGTCGGTGGCGTGAAATCATAAGATTTTACTTATCCAAAATGCGTCCAACGCACATAACATAAGCGCACTACGTCATACTTATAGCTACAGATATACTCGTTACATTAGCATGTCGGTGGCGTGAAATCATAGATTTTACCTATCCAAAATGCGTCCAACACATATATAAGCGCACTACGTCATACTTATAGCTACAGATATACTCGTTTCATTAGCATGTCGGTGGCGTGAAATCATAAGATTTTACCTATCCAAAATGCGTCCAACGCACATAACATAAGCGCACTACGTCATACTTATAGCTACAGATATACTCGTTACATTAGCATGTCGGTGGCGTGAAATCATAAGATTTTACCTATCCAAAATGCGTCCAACGCACATAACATAAGCGCACTACGTCATACTTATAGCTACAGATATACTCGTTACATTAGCATGTCGGTGGCGTGAAATCATAAGATTTTACCTATCCAAAATGCGTCCAACACTTATAACATAAGCGCACTACGTCATACTTATAGCTACAGATATACTCGTTACATTAGCATGTCGGTGGCGTGAAATCATAAGATTTTACCTATCCAAAATGCGTCCAACGCACATAACATAAGCACTACGTCATACTTATAGCTACAGATATACTCGTTACATTAGCATGTCGGTGACGTGAATTCATAAGATTTTACCCATTCAAAAAGAGTCCAATGCACATAACACACGCGCAATACGTCATAGTTATAGTTACAGATATACTGGTAATATTAGAATATCGGTGACGTGAACTCATAAGATTTTGCCTATCCAAAAAGCGTCCAACGCACATAATATACGCGCAATACGTCATACCTATAGCTACAGATATACTGGTTACATTAGCATGTCGGTGACGTGAACCCTATATCACCTATAAGATTTTACCTATCCAAAAGCGTCCACACTTTTTGGATAGGTAAATCATCTAACACGCCTAAATAAGTTTTTACCTAAAAAATAATTTCCACATAATAGCTTCTTAAGTCGGTACTACAATATATCCTGTCTCATGTATTGAAGAATAAAAGCTCTAACTTCAGAATCTAATGGGCGCTTTTCCATTTCATTAACCGGCACGGCATAACACATGGAGAAGAAAGGTTCTCGAGTGGCAACCTCGTACTGGTAAGCGAAGTGTAGGGCGGCCCGCCACTAGATGGAGTGATGACCTAGTAAGATATGTAGGAAGTCGATGAATGCAGGTGGCTCAGGACCATGCTTTTGGCGTCCTTTGGGGGAGGCCTATGTTCAGCAGTGGACTTGTAAAGGGTTGTAATGATGATGATGATGATGATGATGAATCGTTTCCAAGAATTGGGTGAAAGCACATAAAAAAACCAACGCATCTAGTATAAAACCTTCTTTTGGAACTCGTATACAAATATGATATTGCAAATGCAGGCAATAACGGCATGAATGACATTCCTGCTTTAACTAATGCCTGCAGTGTTGACGATGCAGTTATCATGTGTTGCAATAATATCTTTCCACATTTTATCGTTACATAGAAGTGAAATTCACCTAACAAGAAAACTATTACGCTACCTTTCCGTGTACGAGCGAAAATACGTTGGCTGGAGTAGGTTTTGATTTCGTAAGTTATAGCTTATAAGTAAGTATTTTGTATAGTATTTTAGGACCTTTAATCTTCTTGCTATATATTAATGACTTGCCTAAAATAACCAAGCATAAATGCATCTTGTTCGCAGACGACACAACTTTTATATTTAAATGATCCAAAAAAGACATATATGAAACCGAAATAAATAATTCTGTTAATAACATTGTGACATGGCTTAATTCAAATAATCTTTTACTTAATATTGACAAAACAAAAATAATACAAATTGGAAATTACAAAATGGAACCTATAAATATGAATATAAAATATGAAAATTCGAAGATAGAAAATGTTCAATCAGTTATGTTTTTAGGTATAAAAATTGACAAAAATTTAAACTGGAAGCCTCACATTGAACAGGTTTGTACAAAATTAAACCGGTTTGTATATGCTCTCAAAAGATTGAGAAAAACAATATCACAAAAGCAGCCTAGCTGCTTATCACGGTTATGTGTCTTCAGCATTATTATATGGTCTGCCTTTGTGGGGGAATTCTGTTGATGTGATTAGAGCGTTTAAATTACAAAAGAAATGTTTGCGAGCGTTATGTGGTGCGTGGTTTCATGATAGCTGCAAGCCCTTGTTCAAAAAGATACGCATATTGCCTTTGCCATGCATGTATATTCGAGAAATATGTATTTTTGTAAAGCGACACCCAAATTACTTCAAAACCCACGCTGAATCTCTCGAAAGGCAAACAAGGCATGAAAATAAATTATTTTACCCCAAATGCAGCTCTAGATTTTATGCAAACAGTGCTCCTATGACGGCTATTAAAATATATAATAAATTACCCAATTACTTAAAAGACATGCCTTTGAATAAATTTAAAATTGAGATTAATAAATGGCTTCTTGACAAGTGTTATTATAGTGTTAAAGAATATTTTAATAGATTACAATATTATTTAATGTATTATGTAATTTATTCAAGCTTTTAACATTATGTACAATTTAATTTGATTATTTTAAGATATATTTGCACACCGGTACAACTCCCGGTAGAATATTATTGAGACTTACTCTAATACTAAATACCTGTATTACCTAAACATTTTATTCTGCAAATTTTACTTTGACTTTGACTTTGACTTTGACTAAGCAGAGATTGATTTTACCCGACTGCCTCAGAAGGAGGGTAACATTTTTTGAGTGTTTGTGTGTATGTCATGAGTACTTCTACAATTTTTTCTACTATCAGGGTGTCGCCAGTTTGAAATAAGGTGAAATATTCGACAGATTTCGTGGCGGAAAAGAAAAATTGTTAGAAAATTATAAAGATTTAGGTTTCATACTGATATATAAGCAATATTTTATATAAGTTAGATTAGAACTGAATAAATCAAACTACAGATATTCCTAAAAGTAAAAGCAGCACACTACTGAGGCATTGTTTAATGTACACATATATTCACTAGAAACTAAAAAACTTACATATGATACGTGTCTTTTCATTGATTATGATTTGATGTGTGTTTTCAACTTTTCTGTTTACTTTGTGTGATAAATAACTTTACCTCAGTCCCAACTAGACATCTGGTGAGCGGAAAATTACAAGCCCTAATTTTTTTAGCACGTTCTGTAGTCTAGTTAAACGGCTTGATCGATTTTAACTTAAAGGGTGTCGTTAGATTCGCCTTAGTTGTTTTAAACATTGGGCTTGTTCCTATAATTACTCGACGTAAACACGTGTAAACCAAATACTATAGCGAAATACTATTTACGTTTTACACTGTGTATTAGTTACTCCCAGGAAATTATTATAAAATATATAGTTTAATTACAACCATAAACAGGTAAATATCATATCTATAATTTATGCTCAATAGCAGCAACGCAATATAAAAATAAGCGAGTATAGGAGTACTTCGAAAATTCATAAATTATCGTAAACAGTAGTCGTGTCCATGGTCAATGGGAATTATATTGTAGTAGAGTCATGTGCAACCTTGTATTGGTGATGTAAGAATATCCACTACCCTATATTGCCCCATGGGCACATGAGTGAAGAAACCGTACCTTACAGAGGCAAAGCTTCATACAACCGCGCTACGATAGTTACACTACTAAAGCTGATGTCGAAGTGCGTGAGCACTGGCGGACTCACGTACAGAGAGAAACTGCTTTAAATCGGCTCGGCCAGTGCTCAAAGTCAGGGTGTGTAAAAAATAATTCATATCAAATGAAATAAAAAAAGTGTAAATATGGTTTAGGTAGATTTAAATCTTATCGAGGTTGCCGCAAGAGATACCGCTGATTTTGTAAATAAAATTAATAACTTGTTTGATTTCTTAAACTCAAGTGCACTGCGATCTTCTAATAAATATAAAAGAGCTTTTCGATGCTATAATTATCAAATTGAGTTTTTAGAAGAAATGCTAACATTTTTCAGGAACTTAAAATCAATAAGAAGTGATAGGCAGAAAGACGTTACAAATAGCATGAATTTTATTAACAGATTTCAAGTGTATATAAAATCTTATGAGACTTAAACTTCATGAAGAATTAAAATCAGAAATTTGTATTTACGAGACGTCTCAATCAAGATTGTCTCGGAAAATTTCTTTGGTAAGTCAGACAGGCAGGTGGTAACTGCCAGGAACCAATATGTCGTCTAGTTAGTATTGCCTTCAATAAGATGTTTATAAACAATATCTTAGGGAATCCTCAAAATATGAATTGTGAATATGATTTGCTATGTTACTTATGAAACCAGACAAATGATTGATGTGATTAGCCAAAATTCGATTGACTTGTGACTTCGTTACGTTTGCTTGAAAAATTGACAATTGTAAAATGTATAGAAAAGAAGGACTGTCATTGGACAATTAAAATCATTTAATTAGTGTTTCTATTTGGCTAATTTTGGCATATAAGATTAAAATATATATTGGTAAATCAGTTGGGCATGCTTTAAAGCGTAAAAAAAATTACGTATAACATGATTATATGAATTTTAAAGTAGTTTAAATACACACAAGTTTTCACTAATAACCTTATTATACTTCAATTTTCCGATAATTTTATGTCAAACTTCAATTTAAAAAAAGTTTGAAAATCCAAAAGCACGACACATAACGCTCATATTATCATCATATCATCATTAAGGTCACTACAAAGTCCAAGACGTATTTAAGTATAAATATTACATCCTACTTACTTTTAGTACGTACTACTATTATTTATTCAGTGCTTTAAAATATTGTAATAAAATCTCTCAATATTACAATCAAGTATTTAAGAAATTGGTTATTCGAATATTACAGCGATCTTTTGAGCCGCTGCAAACAACCGATAAAATGTCCACTCACGATCGCGACTGACGCCGAACTCGTAGTGATTATATTCTCTTTGGCCGAACTAACTGGAGTGACGCAGTCTCTATTTAGTAAAAATATTCAAAGGCTGCCGAAAACACCGAAAATTTCGCCATTTCTTAGCCGAAAAAAATTATAACTAAACAAAACAAAATTAAACTGCCAATTACATTCAATGGCTTCCCACATGATAGATAAAGAGTTTTAAAAATAGATGAGTTGAACAATTGATATTTTCAAAAGTTATCATGTTTACGAAGCCATGTGGACTTGATAAATCCACACCATAAGCCACTAAAACCCTTTTTTATGTAAAAATAGCAATTAATCGATAAAAAAAAATAAGTTCAACAATCATTTATCTTTCTGATAATGTGCTTTTTATATCACTTATATGTACAATATGATTGCTAGATACGATTTCATGAGACAAAACGTTGGAATCTTAATTTTTAGGCCCTAATAGAACATACCGGCGCGCCTAGCGCTTACGGCATGCAATATATATAAGCAATCTAAATTATTTATTAGTGAAAATAATATAACTATGTATAAACATAATAATATAGTGCCGTATTGTCTCGTTTTAGTGGCGTAATCATTCCGTGGGTGTTGTAAGCGACAACATGGGAAACTGAAACAGATGTACAGGTACAAACGTACAGGGGTACAGGTAACTGCGATATTGTTATTCTAACGATGCTCTCAATTTTTTTAAATATATTTTTTATAAAACTGAAGTGAGAAACAAACTTACAGTTCATAAGTCTTTTGTATTCAACAATAAAAATTAATTTCGAGAAGTAAAAGAATCCATCACCACATTTGTCCCGTGGATTATGTAAGAGGCGATTATGGGTAAAGCCAGAATCACCTCACATCCTCCAATAGATGGCAGTATACCGCCACATAATATTCTAGAAAGTCGAAGCTTATATAAGCGACTGCAAGCCTGAGTTTGACCCGAGTATAATTCAAATTTGTTTAAACGTGGTAGAGCCATGCTGTAGCTATATTATTGTTGTATTACGAATGGGTCGGCTCGACCGGGAAGTACCAACCTCTCACAGCGTAAAATAGCAGCTTAATGCTGCTGTTTCGTATGGTGTGTAGAGACAGAGAACCGGAGACCCTTTTTACTGAATATGAGGCATTCCATCTTAATCTTTAGGGGTGACAGCACATCTTTATATTGACTATATAATAATGAAAAATAACGAAAAAAAAAAATAACGATATCTGGATAAATGTAAAGATAAAACTCTACGAAGTAGCGATATTGCCATGCCTGACATATGGTTGGCAGACGTGGTCGCTGAGAAAAGAAGATGAAGAAATAATTGCTATCTGTCATATTGATTCTTAACATAACATAAACACTCACGCCTGTGACCCAGAGGGGTAAGAAGACTATGGACGATGTGTGTCAGGATCGTGCACGATCCTGACACACCTCTCTGCCCTCCACATCCATATAATGCATACACGCTAGTCTGTTAAGGATATTTTAATTTGCCCCATTTTCAATATATCGCCAATTTGGTCGATAAATTTTCACCTAGGGCGTCCCTTCCAGACCTGCCGTTCACCTCACATAAATTTTCTTTGTCACTCTTTTCATTCTTTCTACATGACCAAACTACCGAAGCATTCCCTTCTTAATCCTGGTCACAACATCATCTTGCAGATCACTTTCTTCCTTTATCACACATTTCTCACTTTGTCATTTAGATTCAGCCCTAACATACACCTTAATGACCGCATTTCTACAGCATTTATTCTACTCGTGCTTCTTTCTACACACCCAACTTTCACTACCATATTAAAGTAGAGACTAACACAGCATTGTGAATTGCCATACTTGCCTTTTGGGATACATTCTGACTTTCCACAATAGTATAGAGCCCCATTTACTCTATTTTCTGCGTTCACTCGTCGTTCTATATCCTTATCATATCTACCCTGCTAAATACACATCCCAAATACACAAACTCATCTACTTGCTCGACCAATTCCCTTCTATTTTTATTTCACATATCGTTTTACTTTCTTCTCTTTCAAAACCATAACTTTCGTCTTACTTTGTTGACGTTCTTTAATGAACTGTTCATTAATGTAACCATCATTTGCAATTCGGCCGCCGACGATGCGAGTATGATGCATTTGACGGTTAACTTACCCATTCCTAACCCGCATTCTTCAACTTCAAATTTTCCAAACAACTGTCCATAATAGGCTGAACAGCCACGGGGAAGCCCATACAGCCCTGTCTGACCCCTTTATGGATGCCAAACCAGTCCGAGTAGGCCCTGTTGATCCTGACACAAGCACTGGAGTCCCTATACAGAGACTTCAATGCCTGTTTCAACCCAGCGCTCAACCTAAATGAGTTCAGTGTTTGCTATAACACATCCCTGTCCACTTGTCTCTGCTTTTCCAAGTCTACGAATGCACAAAAACCTTTTGGATTTAGGCCAAAACTTCCCGCGATCATGCGCATAAGGCCTGATCCGTACATCCCATCTCTTTCTAAATCCCTTGCATCCAAATTTTCTATCAGTATCTTTCATAACTCTTTCAATTAGTACCTTAGCATACAGTTTTCCCACAATGCTAAGAAGACTGATTACGGTAGGTTGTACAGTCCTGCTGCGATCCTTTTCCTTTATATAGTGGGACTATCACGGCTTTGCACCAGTCTCCCGGTACCCGCTTAAGTTCCCAACACAAATTAAACAAGGTACAGCAGGTCGCCACCACTCCTCTCCAGCCCTCAGCATTTCGAGTGATACTATATCATATCCGGCTGCCTTACTGCTTTCATACTTTTCATTGCTTTCATTATTTCATTTATTTCAGAATTTCATTTTTTGGAATTTCATTCAATTCAAACGTCTCATCACTTATAAACACGCTTTCAAAGTATTCCTTCCATCTCTGGTCTCGTATAGCATTCATTCTAGGCTGTTTTGAATTTCCGGCAGTTCTTACGAGTGTCCAGAACATTTGCCTGGAAGTTATCCGATATTCTTCTATCATTCTTATCCGTTCTTTCTTTTTCTTTCCTTTCAACTACTTCTTTTTCTCTTACTGTTTTACTTGGTGACTGTTCAGAACTCTTTTATTGCCGAATCCCCGAACGTCGTTTGTAACTGTTTGGTCTATTTTTTTTAAAGTTGTATCTTTTTAGGTAACAGACGCTGTAGACGAACTTTTATCTACCAAATTGGTAATATTTTGAAGATTAATCCAAATTAAGAGTACCATTAACCGACGAGCATGTATGCGTAGGTGTATGGATGTGAATGAAGTGAGAGTGTGTCAGAATTTTGCTATATGGAAGTACGAAGTCTCTGCCTACCCTTCTGAGTAACAGGCGTGAGAGTTTTTAAATGTATTTTATCATTTTATAAATAATTATTAATAAAATGATAAAATATATATATATATATATATATATATATATATAATTATTAATTGAATTAATACACTTTTATTCATCATCATCATTACAGCCCTTCACAAGTCCACTGCTGAACATAGGCCCCCAAAAAATGCCACAAAAGCACGGTCCTGAGCCACCTGCATCCATCGACTTCCTGCACACTTACCATGTCACTCCATCTAGTGGGGACGCCCCACACTTCGTCCGCCGGTATTCGTTCTGAGTGGCGGCCTCGTACACTTTTATTACATAAATAAAATTAAATATTATATTAAATTAGATAAACTATTATTATTTTAATAATTACATTACAGTATATTAATTTTATCGAAGTTTCATATTTTAATTATAATAAAATTTCAAAAAGATTCCAAGATCTACTTTAATGCCGAATTTAAAATGTTCTCTAAGTGGCAGAACTGTCTGTTAAAAGGTAGACGAGTAATACTTCTCAATATTTATTCGTCGTAAATGTAAACTAAGCTTTGTGCAGTGGCTGCAGAATCCATTTGATTATTATCGTCCGTGGGCGTAGAGGCGACTGAAGAAAATTCTAGAAAAATCTCATATCTGTTGATAGAGGTAACATAATGATATCACTTTATTAAAAAAGGGTGACAAACGAGCACATAGTCCACCTGGGGATGCTATGACTCATAAATCACTCATCATCAATTATGAATCAAAATGCGGATGCGTTGTAGCCCCTGACGACTAAGATGGAATTTTGACGGCTCCTGGCGCAGTGGCTTAGCAATGAGTTGCAGCGCTATATGCGTGTAAGTATTTGTAAGGCCTAAACAATTGTTCCGGTCTGGATGTTTGTCCTGTGAAATTTATGTATGTAAACTGCCCCTACGATACAGGAGAAAATCCTAGTGTGGAGGTAACGTTTTTGCCTCAAGAAATGCCTCGTTACCAGTAAAAAATGTCACCTGTTCTTTACGCTGTGAGAGCGTGGTCCTCGCCCCCCGGACGAGTCGACCCATTCGTACTGCAGCTATGTATACACAGCATAGCTGCAGCGTGGCCTCACCACCTTTAAAGTAGCGTTAAGTAGTCTGCAAAGCAGTTAAAGGTGCGAGATATCTGGTACTGCGCGATCATCAATCCGCCTATGTAGAAATTATAGCAACCTTTTATAGTGGTCGGGGGCACATGTCTAGCAGACATTGACAGACCGAAGAATGGCATGTTAGAGGTTAATAGTACGAACTTCGCATATGGGTACTGAAATATGATCTTCAGCATTTTTCAAGAAGACTTTTCGCACGATGCCCATATAAATTTTTTTTGAGATAATAACTGATGAGTGAAATGTTCTGACAGTGACATCTTCATGAGGATTTTATGCTTAATGGCATCAAAATTACAAATATATTACCACATCCAGTTTTAATAATATGAGTGTATTCGGAAAAGCAAGCCCAGGTATGTAGTATCAGTATACATTGCAATATTTATTATTTTTTGGGACTTCATCTCGTCTACTTCATTTCTCCCAGGCTTTAGGTATTGTGGATTTTAAATAAATCCCAAAAGATTTTTAAATTATTTTAAAGTCACAGTTAAATATTTATATTCATAATTTAAATTGAATTAAACTATTTTTACGGATTATATCGCGTAATTAACACATAGCTGACGTGAAGCACCAACGTTCCGGGAAGTCTGCAGTTTGTGATCATATCCTAGACGGGCCCCGCCACTACATTAGATTTGATAAAACCATGATTCGCGAAAGAACATCGATTCCTGCCAAGGATGATACGTGAGGCTATTGAAATTAAAAACATCCTAATTTCAATAGAGAGGAGGCTTGGTACTACCACCTGCTAGGGATCCTGTAATTAATAAAATTAAAACTAAACCCAAGCATACCACTGCAAGACTTCAAGACACAGTTAGTTCATTCTGCGTAGATCGGACCAAAATTAATAATTAAAGCTGAAGGTACCTGGATTAACTTTGACATTGCGACGTCAATCACCCAGTCCCTGACCATGGGTGCTGTAAAGCACCCGAAACGTCGGGAATTAATAAAATAAGCATTAAACGATATAATCCAAAAAGTAGTTTAATTCAATGTGTAGTGTTCGCGTAAATATAAGAAATAATTTCATAATTTAAAATTTAAAATTTTGTACAACCGATTTCAATATAAATTATTAGAATAACTCAAAACTATTAATCGGACCTTGATCAAATAATATGGGACCATGAGAAGCACCTGCTTTCAAATAAAAAAGAATCGTCGAAATCGGTTCACCCAGAAAAGAGTTATGAGGTAACACATAAAAAAAACATACAGTCGAATTGAGTACCTCCTCCTTTTTGAAGTCGGTAGAAAATTGGGCTTTACAAATCAATTTTTGAAAGTCTAATAATAACAAGTGGTAAAATTAAATTTTTTTACAACCGAATTCAATAAATTATTAAAGATAACTACTAGACAGACCTTGACCAAATTTACATGGCAACACATGAGAAGCACCAGCTTTCAAATAAAAAAAGAATCATCGACATCGGTAACACATAAAAAACATACAGTCGAATTGAATACGTCCTCCTTTTTGAAGTCGGTTAAAAAGCTACCTAATCGGTTCAACGGGTCTAATGCGGGAGACCTTGTGAGAAGAAGCAGCAACAAACTCATATGTTGATTTTTTTTTCTCCAAAAATTACTGTTTTTTCTTTTAAAATCCAGCCGCATATACCTACTATCACTGATATTACTTAAATGGGGCTTTCGAATTTTAGACAACGTTAACAGGATCCATAGTAGTTTTAATTATTACTCAGACTTAACTATATCAAGTTTTAGCCAAAAGCAACCGACCGCGCTTAGTTTCAGCCATGAATGAATTGAAACTTGTAACCAACCGCAATTGGCTGCATCTAGTTGTAGTCGGCTTTAACTAAAGGCAACCGCACTTCGGCTTTTAGACGAGACTTAAACACAAATCAAGAAAATCTATGAGAGTCCATTATCTTCAATTATCGTCTGGTTTTTTTACAAGACTGATAGACGAACACCTAGTTCACCTGATGGTAAGTGAGATATTGTGGCTCTTCGATTAAGAATTAATATGCAGATGTGTTTTAACCTCTGAGTATTAACATGGAATACCTTGTTTACAGTGAAATAGATTCCCAATTCCCGCCACTTACCATAAGAATAATAGAAGCATTAAGCGGCTATTTTACGCTTATGGTTTGTAACAGCGTGGTTCTATCTCAGCTGAGGCGACCACGTAACATAACTAACATAAATGAGATTATTTAATTTGAAGAATATTATACGTATTCTCACCGTGACAACATATTTCATGTTCTTTTACTCAGCAATATTATTTATTTATTTATGTTTGTCCTTGTGAAATTATGTACAGGTAACGTTAAAAAAAACAAAAAAAAAGATATGGTTTTAAAAAGCCCCTTCAATAATTCGTAGTTAGTCCAGTACTGGATATGGGCAATACCGTTAATAAAGAGAATTTAACGTAATTACCGTAATAACGGTCGGCAGGCAGACTGGCAAACGCAGTACCAGATTTTTCGTTCTTTTGATGCTGCTTCCACTCTTCAGTCTGGGTATTTCACAACCAGCATGAACGAGATTGTATATACCATTCATCGAAGTCATTCAGGTCATTCTCTCATTTTTATAGTCACGTCTTATGACAAATAAGACAAACGGTAGTGAATATTTTCAGGGTACGACCATACGGCACTGTACAGTTATTAATCACTTTAAGACAAACTATTTAAGAGGGTCTACGTACATTTCAAAGTTTCTTAACTGGAATCGTTTCATATGACAGAAATTAATGATAGACAGATATATACGATATGTATGACAGAATTAAATGTAGACTGAATTTCAGCCACGGCTTCAAGTCTCAACAGAAACTAGGCATCTGCGCAAAAGAGAATTATAATGCACAAGTGTGTGTGCAAACACAGGTGCACTCACTATCCCCTTACTTTCATAGCTTTATTTTATATATTCTCAAACTTTTCAAATAGCAATTAACTTTCTTATATTGGTGCTAGCGAGAAATGGATTATTTTTGGGAATTTGAAAAAAAAAAGATTAGCTCTCGTGCTATGAAAATTTTAGGTGATCTCTTATCCTCTGAGCTCTCACGGCTCCTTGTGTTGTTATCGTGCATCTATGTTGTTAAGCGTCGTTTAGAGTGTGAACTGCAAGACTGCAGATACTAACCTACAGTATTAATAGATGTGGTCTGAAGTCTGAGCACTAAGTAATTGTCTCTTGAAACTATTACCCGGCTCTACTATTAGTCGCTCTGTACGTTTATCGTTGCTGAGCTGGCTAATGTATTAGTTTCTTGAGGATATTCCTTTACTGGAAACTTACCTACAATTTACTAAGTGTTCGTTATTTTTAGCCTTAAAAAAAGAGGAGATTTTAAACTTGACCGAAACTGACGTATGTTTTATTATAATGCATGTAACGCAATATCTTTGTAAATGGTGAACCGGTTTTGATGATTCTTATTTTATTTAAAAGGTTATAATACTTAAGGGGAGGTCCCATGTAAATTTGGAGAAAATTTTTAATAGAAGAGGGGGCAAACAAGTGTGCGGCTAACCTGATGGTTAGTGACTACCGCCACCCATAGTCAACTGTACAACTGTCCCCAAGTCATATCGGTCCGGAAAAATCACCGGTGGTAAACGATTCCACAAAGTAGTCGATTCCACATAACCCCAGAAAATATACAAAATTTGACCTGCTCAAAGTTCAAAAACTTTATTAAACTAAGTTTGTATAAAAAGGGTTTTAATAATATTAAGAATTTATGGATGATAATAACCCCTGGGAAATGTGATATTACCAAGCTATTTGTAATTTGTTTTGTGTTGTTAATTGTGTAACATATATAATTTTAAGCTGTTATTGTTTTGTTAGTCCTGCTGGGTTTCTTGCTGGTTCTTCCCAGGACAGGGATTTTTGAACCAGTGGTAAATTAAACAAGGAGTGATTTTTAATAAGTATCATTTATAATCTATATTGAATAAAAAGTTTCTTTCTTGCTTCTGTTTCTGTGAAGAAAAACTCCTAGTAAATCGCACGATAGTGGACCGCCATGCATCTAGATGATGTTGATATGATGATATGATGTTGATGGCCTTAGTATCAAGTTTATAGCGACGCGCAATATTCGGCCTTGCGAACACACTCTTGAAACATGCTGAGTGGCCGCTCAGTATGCAGCACTACACCGAACTCTTGCCATATGTTCTCAACTCTGGCCTTAGGAACTTATATGAGAGCGTGTTTTTTGCATGCCCAACGCCCTGTTCAAGAGCATGATTGTTCGACTGAGGATGTTCTCATGTGGCTTCCACTGTGAACATCCTCGGTCAGACGGTCGGCCGTACTACCGCAATCGCACAGAATTGACTCTTTTACTGGTAACGAGGCATTCCATCTTAGCTCATGAGTATAAGTAACGTGTCTTTTGATTGTTTCATTCTTAATAAAGGAGTGTGGGCGTCTATGGTCCACAGAACTCACTTACTATCATCTGAACTGTGCGTTGTTTAAAGGAACAAAAGAACTAGTAATTGACGTAAACAGTGAAATCAGTTACCTGACGTGGAAATAGGATGACTGGCATGGCAGATAAAATCGATTCTTTAGTGGGTTCATAGTAAGAGACGATTCTCCACTACATAAAGCTAGACTTAAAGCATGTAAATATTCGAACGATCGATGGATACATGGACCAACATTGAGACCAGAACAATTATTGTTCACGCACTTTTGTTCCTTGCGGGATCGAAATTACGCTCAGCAGCGCCGCTGAAAGTTAAGTCACTGTGCTACCGAGCAGCGTAGTTTCTTTCGTTTTCTTTTGAATTTATTATGGTACGTATCTATCGGGAAGAGGAGGAGGGATGCAGATGTAACTCAGGTCTGTAACCTTGCACGGCTAATTAAGCAATGTTAAATTAATTTAAAGTAAAATTAATGTTAATTAATATTGTTCTACAATTTATTTTTATAATAAATAAATAATAAAGAGGATAATATGCAATTAAAGTGCTAAAAATATCTTCTGCATGCAGCGTTTGACGAATCGTCCGAACTTTATTAATGCATCTAAAATTTCTAATTAAATCACTGAAGCCGCTTTGAGCAAAATTCAGCCTGAATAAAATACTGTGGTAACTGTAACATAGTGTGGTAAGAATTTTAATGGAGGAATGAGAAGCATTTTAGACATTTCGTTTAGTTATTAGTTTTTCCGTTTAGTTATTGTTGTGCCATTCACGTTATGAGTATTTGTTTTTTAACTTAGGTCTTCCTCAGAGATGGCTCATAGACGAGATATTTACATTATCGTAGCCGCGCTTGGCAGGCGCGTTGAAAACAGTTTTTCTTTATTGTTTTGAGTTGTTCTCTTTGATATCACTGTAACATTTTCCTCTATCGCTTCACGACACCTGATGATGATGCGGTAGTAGATTTCTTACGCCCGCTAAACCACACCACCAAAAGTCTACTTACAGACTTACTCTTAGTCAATCTTATTTCACTAACCTCATACTCCATATTCTTTTCCTTTGGTCTTCGGATGACAACGTACAATTCGCGGTCTTCTTTGTTCAAATTTGGTTGCGGGTGTCAATGTGCTTCAATAACTACTTTTATGATCCAAAAAAATCAACACCATTTTCAATTATACAGAGTCTATGTTTATTCTGCATAATATTTCAGACTATTTGCTTTACTTAAATCTCATCAGTGGGCTTCACTTCCTATCTGTATAACTTCTTTTTGCGTTGACTATAATTTTGCACTTGAAATCATCACTTTTGATTCTTTGATATCTTTGTTAAATATTTTTTAACAAAAATTATTGATTACCAAAGCAAATAAAGGAGACAAAAACAATAAATATTTTTAAAAGCTATTAAAACAATTTATCCTATAAATACTTAGTATAACTATGTACCCGTTACTATTTTGTAGATCTGTGTCTTTCCATAACATCAGTTACATTTACCCACTTTAGATGTATAATATCGCATTAGCAAAATAATAACGCTTAATGTACATAAAGTTTTAATGTCGTGAATATCAAATATGAAATAAGTTAAAAGAAAACACCTTTGTATATTAGATTATAGACGAAGTGTTGGAATTAGAATACCATATTACGTTTTACGATCACTGGATAGTGTGTTTAAAATTTAGAGCAATGTAAGTTTCTCATGTAAGTGAATGTTTTAATTCTTTTGAGAATTAAATGACTTGAAAACCGTGAATGACTTATGACCATTTAAATGAGACCCAGATCCTTATAATCGTAACTAATGATCTTTTCCTATTTTTTAAAATGTACATTTACATTTACATACCTTCTGTAAAACAATAGTCTAGTTTGTAAATACCCACTTTAAGCCTAGTATGTTTTTTTCCCACTCTTTTAATAAGATGTTCAAAAAAATATGTAAGCCAAAAGAAAGCAGGATCACACATTCAAGGCAAACCTTACTAGTTTATACAAACATGTTAAATCCAGATTTGTATTCAACTGAGATAAATAACAAATAAAAAGCAAATTATGCATCGATTTTATCTGAATAAGGCGATCAGCGCATATTTAATATTAAAGTTTCCATACTGAAAACGTTAGAATTCATTAGGTCCATAAATGGCACCATTTATTGTTGCTTATTTTCAATTTGCATTTTATAAAAATACAATGTACCAGATTTTTTGGAAACTTATTTCACAGATTGAAAAACATTGGACGTTTTAGAATAAAACTTGTAATATTATTCTCGATAATTCAGATCTAAAGACAGATAAACAAAATCAAAGAGATTCTTGAATAAAACTAGTTTTACAACAAAATTCCAGAAAATATACAAAATATGAAGTTTAAAAATTTTATTCAACAAAGATGGTATAAAAAGGGTTATTATAATATTAAGGAATTTATGGATGATAAGAAACCCTGGGAATGATACCATGCTATTTCTTATTTGTTTTGTGTTGTTAATTATTGTGTAATTTTAATGATTGAACATTTTTCTGTTTAAATAAAAAGTAGCGCTTGGTTTCTTGATGGTTCTTTGCAGGCTGGAGGTATTTTCCAAACCAATGATAAATTAAGCATAAGAGTGACTTTGAATAAGTATAATTTATAATTAATATTGAATAAAAAAGTTTCTATTTCTATTTACTTTGCAGCGCCAATTGTCACGGGGAAGAGGGAGACTGGACGAAATGTAGGGACCTAAAAACAAGTAAATTTAAACGCGATAAAATCCGTAAAACTAGTTTTATTCAATGTAGTGTAGTGTTCGCGTATATATAAAAAATCAAAGAGATTTTGTTTAAACATTCTACTTATTATAAAAAATAGTAAAGAATACATTAAATAAAGCTCGCATGTTGAAATTAAAAAAAATATTTTGAATTTTTTTGCCAGGCTTAAGCTACTTTATATAACCGAAAGTAGCTGAAAGGGTGTGGTGGGATTTGGGCAATTAATGTCGATGTTTAAATTGTTTTCAAGATGTAACAATTAAAATTAATTAATCGTTATTTACTTCGTAAACAAAGAAAAAACTGTTTCTCATTATCAAACGAACATATTTCCATGTATTTCGATACGATGTTAAAATTAGAAATATTCAAGATGCGATCGCTCGCAAAGTGAAATCCTAGAGTACACTGGATGCAAAATCTTGTGAGAGATTTTATTGAATGCAATCCGAAACTTCAGATTCATATCAAGTTCTGTGAAGCGTCGAAGTGGAAAATAAGTTTACAGATATACAAAGTTTATTTGCTTCCAAAAATAAATATGAAGAAAAATTTTACTTAATTGAAACGATTTCTATGAAATATACTTTCAACTGCTGCTTTGCACTGTCGGATGTTATTAAATAACTATACTTTGTTAAAAATAAATAAATAAAAATAAATAAAATAATTAAACATTTACAATATTGCAATATCAAAATCAAACAGTGAGGTAATTAAAATTGTTGTAATTACAACTTTTTTTATTAACTCTTTTGGGTTGAATTTAGTAATTGATTTTAAACAGATTTCCCAATGAGCTAGAGAGTTGAAATTTCAAACATAGCTCAAAATCGAATGACAATGTGAGATTATAAAAAAACGTGGTAAAAGAATAAAAACATTTTTTTTTTAAATCAAATTATTTTGAAATCAATCAAACTGCATTCAATTGTCCTTAGAAGAGGCAATAGTATGAAAGATGATAAAAATAAGAACTGCAGTTTTTATAAAATTCTAATTGAAAAAATGAGCTCTGAGAGAAATTAACTCTCTAAGACATTATTGCAGTTTGTTCTTTGTTCCTGTCATACATACCAGGTACTTGCATCTACCAAGTACCTGAGTATATGTGAGAGTCGTACTCGTAGTCGTGGTACTATATTTGTCTAAATTACTTTTTAAATGAGTTCAAAAAACGAGGAGGTTCCATTATTCAATGCGTATGTTTTTTATGTACATTCACCGATTTCTCGGAAACAGCTTAATCGATTGAAGTGCCTGTTTTTTTTTAAATTGAATTTTCGCACACTTATCTGTATACATTATTTGCTTGATAAGGTGTTGTTATCCCTGATATGCAATATTTCCTTAATTTTTATTAATAGAATAGGGGTGGCAAACCAGCACATAGTCCACTCGGTTCTCTACACTTACTTTACGAAACACAGCAGCATTAAGCTGCTATTTTAGGCTGGTATTCTGTGAAAGTGTGGTCCTTCACCTGTCGAGCCGACCCAATCGTGCTACAACCATAAAATAGCTGCAGTATGGCCGCGCACGTAAATTAATTAACCTAGGCAAAGCTTAACTATTACAAGATTTTATCACTTTCTTTTTTAACTTAAATTTATTACAAATTAATGATCATGTTAATAGATGTTAATTATGTTCTTCTGTATAATGAAATTATGGGGACAACTTGTAAAATAGTGTTTAAGGTTGCGCTTGAAGTCAACACCCAAACACAAATGTTAAGTGCGTTCTATGGGTAGTTATTATATTGAAAAAGGGAGTAAACAAGCATACGACTCACCTGATAAGTGAATGCCGTCGCTCATAAACATCCGTTACACTAGAAAATACCACTGTCGACAGTGAATTCCCCGAGGTGACCGTGCGTAATAGGAAGTTCTTATAAAAGCAGATCGGTGGTGAACATTCCAGATGTTGTAGATTATCATCAGCACAACACTAAGTCCACTGCTGAACATACGCGTCCCCCAAGGAATGCCACAAAGCACGATCTTGAATCAACTGTATCCATCAATTTTCTGAATATCTCACCAGGCCGTCACTCCAGCTATTGAAGGGCCGCCCTACAATTCGCTAACCGGTACAAGGTTGCAACTCGATAACCATTTTTTCATGATATAAATGGTATTTATAATTGTGCCGCAGTGTTTCAGATACCAGAACTGGTGGCTAAATAATTCATCGGAGCACTTCCTTTTTTATAAATACAGGTACAACCATACAAAATTGGTAACTTAAAAATTATAACCAGAATCATTTAGCTTTTGGTATCGGAACCTTAGAAAGTAGTGAAGTACTTTAATTACAAAGGTACATGGTCGACATTGAGCGGATTTCATAATGAGTAAAAGCCAATACGATAAAACTGTTTACTCTGACAAAATTATGAGACATGTCTCAAATCGTGCAAAGTTCGAAGGAGTTTTTGTTGGTATATTGTTAATAAAATATCTTTATTTGGTACTCGGCGTTCTATATAGAAGTTAAATGTTTTACATCTACGGTCTAATGACTACAGTCGTCTGAATTGCTTGCCATGAACTGTTTTAATAGCACTAACCGAGATAATCGCGATAAGTGTTCTAGACTAAGACTCAAATTAGTACGTATCACCTAAGCAATATTTAACACAAAAAGGACTTAAGTGCTGAACACTGACGAATTGAATCTAAACTTACTTATCAGTCCTGTTTTAAGTTCAATTTCGTATGACATTGTGTCACGTCTTATATATGTAAGAGCAAGGGAGAGGTAAAAGTATGTATAAGTTTGATTGCTTCTGTGGATGATAGTTTGTCCCAGTAGAGACTGGCGCGGTAATTTTCGATTACGACCATCGTTAATTACATATATAGGTAAGTTAAGTACTTAAGGTGGGAGACTATTAACACAGAAGCGAGGGTTGTAAAGTGGGAAAGCATGAGGTACACTGAAATGGATTTTATAGTTACTAAAGGTTAATGGATGTTGCGCACACTGCACGCACACGCTGATGCATATATATACACATAACGTATATTAAGTTATTGAAATTAATTATATCATAAATAAGTTGGTTGTAAATATGTTTTTTTTTATAGAATAAAGGTGACAAACGAGCACACAGTCCACCTGATGGGTGGTTGTTGTTGCTATAGACATCTACATCTATCTTCGTTATCGAATTTAAATGCAGATGCGTTGTCAGCCGTGAGGACTAAGATAGAAGCTCTTTTCCAGTAAAATGGTCTCCGGTTCTACACTCACCATACGAACACAACAGCATTAAGCTGCTATTTTACGTTGGTATTCTGTGAGAGCGTGGTCCTTCCCCGGTCGAGCCGACCCATTCGTGCTACAACTATACTATTAATATAGCTGCAACATGGCTCTACCACGTAATAAAAATTCTTTTTACTATCCTAACTTTACAAAATATACTGTTAGTCTTGGTGCGTTTTAAACAATATGATAATAATGCTCCGGCTTAAACTTCAGGCATTACAACGCCATTTGGCCAATGCAGATCTGTTTGTGAAAACTATGTTCTTTTACTCACATAAACACCAGCAAAGATTTTCCCAGTCTCCTAATAATCATTTTCTAGATTTGTGGTACAAGCTCAAATTAAAATTTTAACTAAACAGTTTACTTTGCACATTACCATAGAATATTAAAATATGGTATTCTATGTACATTACGTTTTTCCTTTATGAAACCTGTACCAGTGTACCTGCTACTGATCCACTGTAACCTATACCCACATTCACTGTGATGCACAAGATAATATTGTCCATTATTGTTATAATTTCCCAAAATTAAGTTGATAAAATTGAAAAGTCATTTCGGATTTTTTTTTTTTAATAATGGGTTTCTACTTTTCTAAAATTGATTGTCTTTAATAAAAATCTCCCAAGCTACAAACAAACACCATCTCGAAAGAATTTATCAAGTGTGCCTCCTATTTCCGTGCTGCGACACGTGTTTCAGAGCTAATGTGTTCCCTTTTACACGGTTTATATTAGCTTGACTTGTACCTATGTATCTATGTGTTTTTTCATCCACTTTGTAAGAATAATCTGCAATTTTGCAGACGTATTAAGAACCTTAGATCACATTACAATAATAACCTGATTATGACCTAGTAATCTAACTAGGATCATTACGGTTTATGATCATTGTGTGTTATTTAAGTTTTTTTTTTCAATTCTAATAGTATTTATTAATTACACAATGAATAAAATGTATTTTACGGAATTCAGCGCAATTATTTTTTTCTTTTATATTCAAGGGTGTGACTGAGGTATTTGACCTGATGTCATATTTAACCCTCACTACCATCAACTTTTAAATATTTCTGTTTTTTGCAATTCCATTTTGCTAATGATCAATAGTAATCTTTTGCGAGAATTTGTGGTTTTTCAAATCTGATGATAGGTTTATTAGTATAGGTTAAAATTTATATTGTAATATTTTTGACTCTTAATGAATAATGTATATACGTAAAACTTTATTTTCCTGCATCCTTATTTTCTATTCCAATACGTCTCGAAAGCTGATATGTATCTGAAGCGTCGGATTCATTCAATAAAATCTCCTGGATTTATGCAGTGCTTGAGAACTGAACTTATTGCCGTTGTTCGAATAATATTAAACTCTTGTATTTTTAAATTTTGTGAATCATTTTCATTGAAAAAATAAATTATGCGTAGGTATTTATAAATATAACTCACCAAATGTTCCTAAAATATTCTTTTAGCTATGAGTAAAACGAGTACACCATGCACGTGATGGTAAGTGAATACTGTGGCCTAAAGGCATTTACGTCTATCCTCGATTAAGGATCAAAATGCAGGTCCGTTGTCACCCCTAAGGACTAAGTGGAATGCCTCATTACACTACATTCACATTCGATCATCAAAGTCACATTTCAATTTAATTAAATTTACCCTCGAATTATAACCTTTTTATCCGGCTACCACAGAAGCAGGGTAATATTTATTCGAGTGTATGTATGTATGTCTATTTCTTTCGCACGTTCTGTAGGCTAAACAGCCTGATGGATTTTAACATATGGGGTATCGTTCAATTCGTCTTATTTGTGGAAGTGACATAGGAAATAAAAAAAAAACCTTTTCAGTGAAATTTTTACACAGTTTCGTTTTTTAAATTACTGTGTTAACTATAGGGCCTGTTTATAGAATAAGGGTAACACATGAGAGCCCCGTCCACCTAATGGTAAGTGGATGATGTTATAGACATCTTCATCTATCCTCGTTTAAGAAACAAATGCAGATGCATTTTCACCCTTTCTGACTAAAATGGATTGCCTCATTACCAGTAAGAAGGGTCTCCGGGTCCCCATACTCACTATATGAAACAACTAAGCCCTATTTTATTTATTTAAACTTTATTGAACCTCACATCAGTACAGGATCAAAGGCGGACATAATGCTAAGAGCATCTCTGTCAGTCAACCTTAGGGCAGTGATAAAACTACGAAGGCGGTTACAAAGAACATAAATATATATACATAGCTATAAATATAAACATAATATACACAAATATCCAAATATACATATACCACAGCCTAAGAAGAACATACAGTCAGTCATCGCGTTTGATGTTGCCGGAAAGGCCGACAGTATTATAAGTAATAGATTGCTAGGGTTTTCAGAACGGGAAGTAAAAAAACTATAAAAAAAACTGATGTTACTTTATTTCACCTTTAAACAAATTAATGTGTATGGAAAACTGATGAAACTGATTCCTTATTTTTAAATGACGACGACTCATAGTTTTTTACCGCACATATAGTGTGAACCATTATAATTTATTTGCGTGACAGGACAACCATAGCGGTCAGTTACACAAGTACTCAGCCTGCATCTCGTCCCGCACCGCACCACGCGATTGCCTCATCTAGCGCCTTCGGTGAACGACTGTTAGTAGTAGTTAGACTGTGCATATACATAATATACCGAAGAGAGATAACTAATATAATGATGACGACACACATTTTTTTACCGCACATGTAGTGGGAACCATTTTAACTTATTTGCGTGACAGGACAACCATAACGGACATTTACACAAGTACTCAGCCCGCGTCTCGCCTCGCACCGCATCGCAAAATGGCAAAATAAGAGATTGCACCAGAGTTGTCTTTACGTTGACTTGAAGAAAGCTCCTAAGACGGTTAAAAGTACTGAGCTTAGCAAAAACAGAACTACTGATATTCTTCAATGGCGTGGACCATGGTTGTATAAAAGTAGACATCTAGATTTTTAACACTATCAGAATATGGTATGATAGAACCATCAAACGTGACAAGCGGAACGCAACTGACGTCAAGCTTAGACAATTATTGAACACTACCAATTATTTTACGCTAGTATTCTGTGAGAGCGTGCGTTACCCTGGTTGAGCCGACCCATTCGTGCTACAACCATAATAAAGCTGTAACTCTACCATAGCCAGGTTCATGAAGATGATTTTCGTTCTTCGAAAAACACACGAAATCGAATATAAAAGTTTCTACCAGAAAAACTGTAAAATGAAAATACAGGCGCTCGGTCCATAAGGTAATAATGTCCACAAAAATATAGAAAAGAAGTTTATGGTTAATAATTCACCTTTAATTATTATTCAAAGCATAAATTAATTACGAACGTGTAATGGTGCGCCTGCAATTATATGAGAAGATTGCTGTGTGTATAGTGTAGACCCTTACTGCAGAAGCACACGACATAATTAAATGTTCAAGTTAATAGCTGAAATGGGAAAAGGTTTGTGGAAATTAATATGACGTTATTTTTAGTTATATCGATAAATGAAGAATTTCAATATCGCTGCAGCTATTAAATAAAATTTAGAAGACGCTTTAAGTGCATTTTTATGCAGTATGACCTTAGAAATTGTGGTAAAATATATATTGTGGTAAAGTATAATAGATAAGAAGAATTTTGATGAATAAATCTCAAGAATTTTTTATATAATTGGAGTGACAAATGTACTAACAGTTCATATGATGGTAAGCGGTTACTGCAGTGAAACTTGTAATTTAAACAATGAAGTCTACAGATGCGCTGTCACCACTGAGGACTAAGATAGAATGCCTCACAGCTTCTAATTATACTGGCTCTCTATACCGTTTAGATAGGACTGCAGCAGTGCGATTTAATTTGCTTGCCTTCAAGAAATAAATATATTTCATGTCATTACATTTTAATCTCAAATTGACACATAGCTAACATAGCTATTCAATCATCAATATTTTGTTGTCTTTGATTGGGTTTGCCTGGTCGAATTTACGATGTTATTCGAGGAATGAAGATAGTAAAATGTCCCATATGATCGCGACTACACAGAAAATGTTGAATGCGCCAAGTTCATATTAAATTTCCTTACATAAGTTACCACAAATATTTCGGATTCAATTATGCAAGTGTAGTACGTAATTATTGTCTTAATTGCACTAGCAAATGATACAACTACAGTGAAGCAGAGCAAATGTTCTAAATTTTGTGGCTCAACTGTGACGTACTTAGCTATAATAGTAGCTTTCGCACTAAGATTAATTCAAACAGGATTAAGATTTATCTTACCTTCATAATGATATTATATTTTGAATACTATTTATGCATTTATTTATTATTTACGGTACACCAAAGGACAGATTACGAATAGAGTACAATTTCAAGTATATGTATACTCTGACAGTGCCTTCCAGACAACCTTTGCGTGGAGGACTGATTTAATCAAAGAAGAAAATAGTGAAAGGGGTGTTACAAAAAATTAAAGTTAAAGTTAAAGTTACAGCCTATATACGTCCCACTGCTGGGCACAGGCCTCCTCTCATTTCTGAGAGGGTTTCAGGGCAAGGAAATCTCAAAAATGGCAATGCGTGTTGGCGAACTTCACATGCCTTCGAAATATTTTTTTTCTTATTTCTCAGACATGCAGGTTTCCTCACGATGTTTTCTTTCATCGCCGAGCATGTGGTATATCAGAACTTAAAATTGCAATTAACAATTTCATTGGTGCCAGGCGGGGATCGAACCCGGGTTGCTCGCGTACTGTGAAACTTACAGCGAGTACCAACCATCTGAGCTACTTACACCACATACTTCGGTGGCTGCATCCACCAAAACTTTTTTAACATTATTCCATACAGTCTTCAGGTCTAAATCATTCATACATATTTCATTCAATATATTCCCTCAGTCTACACTTATACTTCTCTTTCACACCTTCATCTTGTAACCTCTCTATTCTTATACGCTGTAACGCAGTGGTAGACACAGATGTCCAATGCCGCCAACGCCTGAATAGACCATTAATTCGGCATAAGACCAAGTAATGACCCGTCCCTACGTTGGACCCCCGGTAAACCCTTGTATCTGCCACTGCGCACCTCATTATTTCATCCACAATTATGAAATCTATCATTCTTCTATCATCACCTCTTTCCAATGTATACATGTGAATCTTCTTATGGCGAAAGTAAGTGTTTGCCACAAAAATATTCTTTTCCACACATACGGTGAGGAGGTCTTCACCATTCTCATTTACACTTTCATCGCCAAACGTTCCTAATATCCTTTCATAACCAGACCTCTTCACCCCAACCCTTCCATTAAAATCTCCTAACATAATAATATTTTCATTTCCCTTACACTTCATCAACACCATCCTTACCATGTTCCAAAACTGCTCTCGGATATAAGTGGGCTTAGACATGTCTGGGGCGTACACACCTAGCACAAACAACTTCTTTAAGCCCACTTTCATTCGTATACATAGCAGCCTTGGGCGTACACATTCATACTCTTTCACACATTGACCCATTCTTTCTGAAAGGATGACACCGACTCCCTGGCATGCCCGCTCGGTCCCATCTACACCAGACCAGTAAGCGGTATACATGCCATGTGCAGTGGCATCCTTTCACTTTCTTTTCGTCTCATTTACACATAACACATCTATTCCTCTATCATTCATCATTTCGCATACTTCATCCATCTTATCGTTCATTGCTCCACATACATTCAGCGCAGCCAGACGGGCCTCCGCAAACCACTTTTCGCCCCTCCGGGAGACAGAACGTGACGGGTGGCGAACCTCGTCGCTGGTTTTTCTCCCGGAGATTCTTCGCACCCCTGCCCCATTAAAGGGGCGCCGGGAACTCGGGGCCATTTTTTTATTTGTTGGCTCATGATGCGAACTAAGGGGTGGTAGATTTTACGCCGCTACCATACGGCGAGGAGCCGAGTCTATCCTTTCGGCTTTGTCGCTCATTTAGCACCACCCGGGGGACACGTGTAGCCACCCTACACGTGTAGGGTGGGCCTAGGGTTAGGTGGTCGAAGCCTACGGACGCGAGCGACTCATCCCCCTTTATTATATTATATAATAAAATAATAAATAATAATAATAATAATTTACGGTCTGACCGTTCGAGTCAGTTGAAAGAGTGCAACCTAAAATATTATTATGTTTCTTAATATTTTAGGTTTATATTGATTTATTATAACTTTTTAATAAGATTAGATATTTGTTAATATTTTAGGTTCATCATCATGAACATCATATTAGCAGCCTATCAAAGTTCCGTAACATACAAGTAAGTCTCACCCATAACCTTGTAGAGGGATACTTGCCATAGTTGCCACGCTTGACAACCGGGTTGGTAACCGCAGTTTTTTATTATTTTCAGTTGTTATCAGGGAAATGCTGCTGCCTATCTTCTTGTTTTTGTTTTCCTCTCTCTCTTGGTGATATGATGATAATATTGGGTACTTTTAAAAATATTAGCTACGCCGCACTACACTGAGTTTTACTTCATAATTCATTTTGTTGTAACTTGAAAACGAATAGGCTTTGGTTATCACGCCTTATTCGAGTTTCAAACAGACTGTGGAAGGATAAAGCGTGGATTAAGTATGAAAGCTGCAGTATTATACTGCAGAGATTTTGCTTTTGAGTTTTTAGTTTGCGATAAATTAAAATGAAGGAAATTGAATATCGTTCAAATTTTATGCTGGGTATATGTGTTTTGTGGTCATATTCTCGGTATAGATTTATATCTTAACTTAGAATATACATACAATGGTTATGTGATACCGTCAGTCATGTTTTTTTTGATAAAATTGAAGTGAGAAATGAACTTAGAGTATTTGATGGTTAAGGCTAAAATACTACAAATGTGTTGTCAGCTTTCAGGACTAAGAAGGAATGCCTCACTGCATATAGACAATAGCAGTGAACGCTCTGCTGATTTGCAGTGGAAATTGATAGGAGGGTAGTTACTACCCACACGGACCTCTACTTAGAAAAGGAGACATCTTATTTCTTTAAATAATTCTGCACCTATTTTATAATGCATAATATTTTCGGCGGTAGGTGAAGAAAAAGTTAACACATACGTAAAATTTTAATTTGTATTTTAAATTAAATAATACAATATTCTACATAATTTGTTACATATTGGAGTGCTAATTAACCCCATTTTCTTGGTAATCACATTTGTACAACTGTGTATATGTGAATTTAGTCCATCTAAATACAGCACCTGCCAGCATATTACACACACTTAGATTTCATAAATCTTGGCACAACACAATGTCTCAACTTGATGAGATTAGAACTGTACAGAACAGTTTGGAGGAATGCTTTTCAAAAAGGATGGTCGAACTGAAAGCACAGTTACACACGGGGCGAGGGGACCCGCCAAGGACACAGTTGCAAAGGTGGCTGAGGAATTTCGAATTTTCCGTGAACTCATGTTCTCTATGCTTGGTATGCTCCGTAAACAAATTAATGAGTGCTCCCATAAGGTTGACGCTATTGAGATCAGGCACAGATGAAAGGCTCTCTTTCTCTTGGGTGTTGCTGAAGAGGAGAAGGAGGACTGCAAGGCTACAGTACTGAGTATAATCCAAAAAATGGAGTTGAATGATATCACAGCATCTTGCATTAGTGTCTGCCACAGGATTGATGTAGCCACCAAAAATCATCTCCGGCCAATCCTAGTACGATTTATTAGCGTTGACTTCAGGTCATCAGTATGGAGGGCGAAGTCTAGATTGAAAGGTTGTCCAGTTTCAGTAAAGGAGTTCTTGACAAAGTCTCGGCAAACTGTTTTTGGCAAAACCCGTCAGCATTTCGGCATGCGTGCATGCTGGACCCAAGATGGAGTAATTGTGGTGAAAGTTGCAGACGGATCCCAGCATAAAGTCACTACCTTAGATGAGCTGATTACTCTTACGCAAAAAAACCCTAATGCGGCTGCTAAATCCTCAACTGGAGGCGAGCGCATTGCAGGAAGCGCTTTATCGTCGCAACACAATTCTAAGCCACGTAAATAACTACGCAGTATTGCGTTTCATTGTCTTAATTCTCCTTTTTCCTTTAACTACAACTTTTAATTTATTCAATATTGTACTACGCGTTCATTTCGAGTTTGCCGTCGTCGACCGTTATGACGTCACAGCTGACGGTACCGTTTACAAAACTATTACTGTAAGTATTTAATTGTAAGAAGTTCGATTTTTAGTTTGTTGCTCTGTACAGAGAAATGGAAGGCAAGCAAGTTGATAAAATGCTTATTATTGAATAATTTATTTAGTTAGTAAAGTAAAATAATAACACTGATTAAAACGTGTCCGATAAAATAAAATATTTTATTATAGTATTAATATTTCATTTAAAATGTATAATTTTAAATGAATTATTTAAAGGCGCAAACAAAACTGGTACGTAGATATTTACGCATCCATAACTTCGATACCAGTTATTTTATCGCAATCGTTCGTTTCTGTATCACTGCCATCACCCCATTCTGTGTTTATCACGAATTAACGAAAGTAAAAGTCAACAGAAACAAAAAATCAACACTAACAAAAACGACAACAAAAATAGTAACAAATTAGAGATCGCACGGGAGCACAAACAATGGACGTAGTAGATATATTTCAGCGTTGCTATCGGTACTATAAGGGCGACGCTTGAGGCGCGGTATGAGGGAGCGCGGCCGGAGGTAACGGCATTCATGAAGTGAACACGTAGTAGTATTACTTAGTATTATTACTTTCTATCCACCGTATTAAAACTTGCTTTTCTTTTATGTAACCTTAAGCTTGTTTCTTTCTGATTTATTTACATATGTTTTTTATATTACTTAATTTATAATTTTAATATAGTTATTCGTTTTACATCATTTATTAAAACTTGTGCTTGTTAAATTTTAATTACATTTTAGGTTAAGTTCTACTTTGTTTTTGTATTAAGTTGTCTTGCTTTTGGTTATATTTTGTTCATAGATTAATAGATCTGTAGCCTCTGCATAGTGCAAGTTAATTTTGTCGCTGGGAAGGTTTTTTTTATTAATACATGACCATTGATACAAAGTCCTTTGGACATAGTATATTTGTGGTCTATGAGACACTTCTCTATGATACTTTCTATTTGTTCTAAGTTCTGTTATATATTATCAGTAATCTTAATGTAGTTTAGTTGTAGTTGTCTTGCAAATCATTTTTATTTTTATTGTTTTGTGTATTATATTTGTCTTTTAGTTTTTGAGTGTGTTAGCTGGCGGGTAGTGCAGAGATGGCAGTTTGGCAAATCATTTAGGTCTATATTATTTTTATATATATATATATATATATATATATATATATATATATATATATATATATATATATATATATATATATATATATATATATATATATATATATATATATATATAAATATATATGTATATATTCTATCACATATAGATGAGTTCCGATGATGATTCTTTTCTTTCTGCCAACGAGTTTTGTTCATCAAATGACAGTTATTGCTCTATTATTCTTCTATTTATTTTACTTCTTCTTCTTCTATTATTTAAAACAATGTTCGTGACAGGTAACAAACATTGTTTTAAAATCATTGTAATTCTTATTTCATATCATTCCTTTTATAAATTAAAGATCTATTCTATTACTATTACTCAGATTTTACATTCTTTGCGGGTTTCTTTTCGAATTATTTTAACGATAATTTGATTTGAGATCTTTAATTTCAGAAATCACTAGGTGGTCATTTCCTTCAATAGAAAAAAGTTTACGTGGTGGCTCCTTAATATTAGCAGATAAATCATTATTATATAAAGAACGTAAGGATACTGTGAGCCTCTCTGTTGAGCGAACTGTAGAAATGGCTTGTGTCGAGCTCGAGCACCTCATTGTTGTAAGTGTTTACAGACCCCATGTGCACTTATGACTATTTTGAAAGGATTGTGGAAGAAGTATTGCTCAAACTTAGTAAACAGAACAAGTCTGTTGTAATATGTGGAACTTTAACATCAATCTCCTTGAAACTTCTTCCATTAGTATTAAGTTTAGCTTATTGTTTAAATCGTATAATCTTGTTAATTTATTCTTAGAACCAACACGTATTGCTGGGCCTAGTGCAACCTGTATAGATAATATATTTACAGATATTAAGCCCTTGCATAAATCAATTATTCAAAATTTAAGTTCAGATCACTGTGGATAGTTGGTATCATTGCCTTACATACACAAAAACAGAAAAATAAGAAAGTTGTGTTTGTTCAATAAATGACCATCGCTTGGAGAGGTTTAGAAGTAATATAATAAAAGACTTCCATCACTTTCATTTAAAAATAGTGCTAATTATTTGTATGGTACGTTATTTAAAATTATAACTTGTGAATTTAGTAGAATATTTACTTCTAAAACTTTCTCTTTTAACAGTCACAAATCATTTAATGAATGGGCGCCAGTAGGAATATATAAAAGTAGGCAAAAGTTATACGAGCTTTGTAATGAAAGATCATATAATACTAGTGTTATATTTATATTCTAAAATATTTAAAAACGTGTGCTCCACAGCTAAGGCTTTACGTTTAAGTAACAAAATTAAAACTGCATGTAACAAAATTAAAATGACTTGGAGAATAATTAATAGTGAAACGGGCAAGATCAAATCACGCAACTCGAATTTTCAATTGAATATTAACAATAATTTAACTCAATCTGATCAAGAAGTAGCTATGGCTTTTGAAAACATTTACTGATGTTCCCTTTTTGACAAAAAAATCATTAAATTCTTCTCCTACTGTCGCCGAATCATTGCTTAAACAAAATGTAAAGCCTTTTTCAAATACTTTTAAATTCCATAGAGTATTGTCAAAAGATATCGTTAAATATTTTAAAACTATTGATGTTACGGCAGACTTATGGGGATTTCCGTTAAAGTTATTTTATCTATAATAGATATAATAGCACCTATCTAGCCACTATATTTAATACAAGCGTCGAATCTGGTGTGTTTCCTGATTTAATGAAACAAAGTAAAGTCATACCTTTATTTAAATCTGGCAGTACATTAGACCCCGCCAATTTTAGACCGATTTCTATGCTACCAACATTTAGTAAAATTTTTGAAAAATAATTTTAGATCAGATCTTAAGTTACTTTAATATTAATAAATTGCTACATAAAATCAATTCGGTTTTACAAGGGGTCGCTCGACAACTGACGCTGGAGTTGAGCTTATTAAACATATTTTTGTGCATGGAGAATTCTATGGTGCTATGGTGGTATGGTGCTATGGTGTCACGAACACAGCGCTTAAACTTATTATTTCATATTTAAGTAATAGAATGCAGAAAGTTATTATCAATGCTAAAAGTTCTTCCGGGTCACTTGTACTAATGGTGTCCCTCAGGGCTCGATTCTCGGCCCATTCCTATTTCTAGTATATATGAATGAGTTACCTTCCCTTGTAGGGGATAATCATGGTATAGTATTATTTGCTGATGATACTTCCTTGATTTTAAACTTAAACGTCAATCATTTAAATGTGACGAAGTGAATAATGCTATATCAAAATTAGTGCATTGGTTTAACGTTAATAATCTACATTTAAACGGAAATAAAACTAAATGTGTTAAATTTACAACAACGAATGTTAAAAATCTGGATACCAATGTGTCTTTAAATGGGAAGAACTGAGCCCTGTTGAATCCACTGTTTTTCTTGGCATCACTCTTGACGCAAAGCTTCAGTGGGGCCCCATAAAGGGCTGATTCAGAAACTATTTTGTTTTACAGAAGAGGCCATTGGAGCTATTTACAACCTAAAACCGAGAGAGAGTCTCTTAGAAAAATTTAAAGAAATAAATATATTAACTTTGACCTCTCAGTATATTTACGAAAATTTAATGTATGTTCACAAAACAAAGGTAGTTTTAGTAAAAAGTGATATAAATTCTGTAAACACTAGGAACAAACACAAGATAGTGATACTAGTTTCTCGACTCCACAGAGTCAGTAATTCATTCTTGGGGCAATGTATACGCTATTACAACAAGGTCCCGGAAAGTGTACAGGCTCTTTATTACCAAGTTTAAATGTTTTGTTAAGCTGAAACTGTATAAAAGGGTTATATTATTTTTATTTTTAGTTTATTCCCTGGGAATGAGGTGGTCGCTTCCAAGCAGTTTCTAAAATAAATTTTGTACTTAAATAGTTTGTACAACCATTAATGTAAAATTTACTTTAAAAAAGTCCCGCTGGGTTTCTTGCTGGTTCTTCCAGGACAGAGGTTTGTTTTCGAACCAGTGGTAAAGTAAAAATGACTTTCAATAAGACTTACACATGTAATCTATACTGAATAAAAATTATTCTATTCTATTTTATTCTATTACTGAAACGCTAGGGGATTTTGTGCGACATAAATTCGATCAATCCCGCTCCTTGTTTAATGTTTGCCACATTAATGCACAAAGCGTACCTAGTCACTACAGTGATCTGACTGAGGCTTTCTCTGACGCTGATGTTCATGCCGTCTTGATTTCGGAGACTTGGTTTAAGCCCCATCTTCCTTCTACCTCTTACCCTCTCTCTGGCTTCAGTTTGATACGCAACGATCGAGTTGATAGGAGAGGGGGTGGGGTCGCTATATATCTTCGTTGTGACTTCTCTTATAAAATTCTAGCTTCTTCTTCCCCCTATTATACTGCATCTGCAGAATTTCTTTTCCTTGAAGTTTGCGTAAAAGGAGCTAAATTGGTACTTGGTGTTGTCTACTGTCCTCCTTCTGTCGATTACTTCTCCAGTCGTTGGATGTTGAGAAGCTCTGTATGGATGCATCCAAAATAAAATGGAACTGCACCCACTGTGGACGAAAAGGTTGGGCTTTGAATGGAGCTATCCTTAGATTATATGATGTACATGTTCCCATTAAAAAAGTGAAACTCAAGCGTCCACCTGCGCCATGGATGACGATTGGGGTTCGAATTGCGATGAGACGTAGAGATCGGGCTTTCGGCAAATTTAGAAAAGATCGATGTGATCAAAACTGGAATCTTTATAAAGTTGCAAGGAATCGATGCAATCAGATGATACGCAACGCCAAACGCCGATTTATTCTTAGTAACATCTCATCTTCTTCTGAGATCTGGAAGTTCCTTGGAACCATAGGTATCGGTAAATCACACCGTTGTGAGTTTCAGAAGACGATATTAATTTTCATTTTGTCTCCAACAGTCCTCTTGATCACCGTCCCGACATTGATCTCTTTCAATTTTCTCCAGTAGCTGTGGATGAGATCAAGAAGAAAATCCTTTCCATTAAATCTAATGCTGCAGGTTGCGACAACATCAGCCGACGGATGGTTATCTATATACTTGACCATATCCTCCCAGTTATTTCGTACATCATTAACTTCTCCTTGGATTCTGGTGATTTTCCTTTACTGTGGCGTAAGGCTTACGTTATTCCCTTACAAAAGATCCCAAATCCCACTTTACCCAATCATTTCTGAACTATATCTATCCTTCCCTTTTTATCCAAGGTCCTTGAGGCCTTTGTCCACAAGCAACTTTCACAGTTTATCTACTGTAATAACTTATTAAGTCCCTTGCAGTCTGGCTTTAGGCCCGGTCATAGTACACAGACAATTCGGGAAAGTTCTGAGTGACTGGATTAGTCTATCATAGACGTTCTACCCTGAAACTGAAATCACACCACGTTGGGTTCGGGAGCAACGAGGTGGATGCGACCCCGTGAAGGAGTGTCACACAAGGACGGTCGCCGCCCTTTCTCAAAAGAAAGGTTAGACGACTAAGATTACGGGTCCTCTTGGAGTGGTCCCGGTCCTGACGTCACATATGTGGACTGTATTCATAGGTGGTGGAAGATACTTTAGGAAATAAAACAGCAATTTATCTTTGAAATTTCCCCATAAGAGTATAATGTTGACTTTCACTAATTTCCTATCACTTCCCTATGTATTCTTTCTAAATAAACTGGTCCCGAACTGTCCCGAACTGTCCTCCTATCTTTTTTAATAGTACTGAGATTCAATTGTGTTCTACTTTGAAGGATCTAGGTTTATTAATTGATTTCACTTTGAGTTAGAAAGCCCGAGCTATGACCGTTAGCCAGAAAGTCCTGCGTTCTCTCTATCGCCTAAAAATTTTTCTACCATCTGAAATTAAGACAATGCTTGTGTAAAGTTTAATTTTTCCCCTAATCGAATATGGCAATGTGTGTTATTTCGACCTGAATGCAGATCTTCTCAACAAATATGACCGTCTTCTGAATAACTGCATTCGATTCATTTTTAATCTTCGAAAGTATGACCATGTATCGACGTATCGATCTCAGGTAAAATGGTTACCTATTCGTCAACGCCGTAGTTTGCGTGCATTCACCACCATTTATTCTATCCTGATGTCTCCAACTTCCCCTTCCTATTTATCTCCTTGTTTTCAGTTGGTTAGCGCTAGTCATGAGAGAAGCCTTCTCTCTACGAACAACCTTCTTCTCCTATGTCCCTTCCATCTGACTTGTTCATTCTTCTTTCCATATTCAATCTATTTTTTTAAATACTAGTAATGCTATTAAACATTACTAATATTCCCTTTAATCACTTCTGGTAAGCTTAAAATGCTTGTGTTAGAAGTAGTTCACGACAGTAGTCAAATGGCGGATTTGAACCCACGACCTTTCGAGTTCACGGCTCGTACCCTGCTATTAGGCTACTGACGCTTCAATTCTCCTTTGGAACGCACTCCCTCTCGAAATCAGGACGGCTAGCAATCGCTACGCGTTCAAGATGAAGGTTCGGGATCACTTAATCAATAAATTGGCAGAATCATCATAGTAACAGTTTATTTATATATATAATTCTATCACTTCAGTTCTCAACTGTTCGTACCATCTGTATGCAGATGATCTTCAGCTCTATGTGCAATCTAGTGTTAATGACCTTAATGATAATATTAACAAAATCAACCACAACCTTGATGCCATAAGAGATTGGTCATACAGACATGGTGTTTCAGTTAACCCTTCCAAGTGTAAAGTAATGGTTCTAGGTAGTAGCAGAATATTAGCCAAGATTAATAACGATGATCTTTCTCCCGTATTTTACAATGGAACATTGCTGCCATTTTGTAAATCTCTAAAAATCTTGGCTTAGATATGGACCATACTTTAAGCTGGGAGTTCAAATTGCTGAAATTAGCCGTAAAGTTACTGCCACCTTACGTTCTCTTTGCCGTCTCAAAAACTTTCTGCCTTTTAAAACTAAACTTCTACTTATCCAGACTTTGATATTACCCATTATTGATTATGCGAATGTGTGTTACCCAGATTTATCTCAATATCTTCTCGATAAGTTGGAGCGCCTTCTTAACAATTGCATTAGGTTCATTTTCGGCTTACGTAAGTATGACCATACTTCCCAGTACCGTTCTAAGCTTAAATGGCTTTCTATTCGTCAAAGGCGTAGCTCCCGAATTTTACAAGTACTATATTCAATTTTAAATGACCCAAATTCTCCTTCTTATCTTAAGGATAACTTTCAGTACCAATATTCTACTCATGATAGAGTTCCGTCCCCAAAATAGTCTTAAAATTCGTATTCCACCACATAAGAGTGGTTTCTTTAATTCCTCTTTTACTGTGCAGTCCATACTGCTCTGGAATGCCCTGCCTGTTCATATAAAAAACCATTAACAAACATTATTTTAAAAGACTAGTTCGAAAATTCTTTAACAGGAATTGATTTATCAGACTTTTGTTTTCTCTCTCTTTCGCTTTGTAATTGATATTTTGTATATTATGTATTTTAATATGCATCATGTTATTTTATTTTTATATTATATTATTTTATATTTATTTAAAGATTTTGTGTATATAAGTATCCGTTTATATATTTACTATTTATTATTTATTTATTACAAAGTAGATATTAAGTTGGTATATTTTTAAAATATTTTATTTATTTGCATTTTGTTGTTAGATTTAATATTTTAACTTATTTATTAATTTATGGAGTGATTGTTACACCTGCCACAGCTTCTCAAATCATCCAGGGTTGACTGGTAGAGAATGCCAAGGCATTAAGTCCGCCTTTATATCCCTTAGTATAAGGTAGATGTAAAAAGATTAAATAAATAAATAAATAAATATAAATATATATATATATATATATGTATGTATGTATATTATATATATTATTTGATTATGTGTATAATTGTATATCTTTATGAGTTTATATCTATCTGACATTATAATACGTACGTATGTATTATATATTTTATTATCTTAGTTATTTTATATTTCATTTTATTATTTTTTATAATTTATTTTATATATATTTTTGTGATGTACCATTTATATCTTATGTATTTTATTTCCATGTATTACCATTTTTTTGTTATTTTAGTTTAGTATTCGCATATAAACTATTTATTACACCTACTTTATTCTATCTCTGCATCATCCCAAGGTAGAATGGTAGAGAATGCATTAGGCATTAAGTCCGCCTATATACCACATGTGTATATGAATTTTTAAATAAATAAATAAATATTACTGTGGAAAAACTTCCGCTGGGTTTTTTGCTGGTTCTTCCCAGGAAATAGGTTTCTTTTTCGAATCTGTGGTCAAAATAAAAATTAATTTCAATAAATCTATATTGAATAAAAATGGTCTACTGTATTCAATTCTATTCTATTAATACTGATTTCGCTTTTGATTTAATTTTCGTAATGCCTGTAGCATTACTAAAATTACATGAATTAAAATGAAGAAATCTTCGCTTTGAGGAAGGAGGGGGGGGGGGGGAGGGCATATTTAGTGCCCCGGTGGCAGCAAGTTGAGCTACGTTACTGTTCAGTTGAAACTCGAAATACAATACTCCTAACTTGGGAAAGGTTGATTGTTACGATCTTATTCTTAAGTTAACAAACGGTATACAAACCCTTCACTGAAGATCTACTTCCATTAGGGCGAGCTGAAAGGGTAACGAAGTAATGAAGAGTTTGGCACGCTACTTCATTGAGCGCTAATGGACTTCACATGTTCCCCCTAATGTTTTTAATTGTACAATTATTTTTTATCTTCTAAATGTAGCCATTCACGGGATGTTTTTCTTAACTGCTGAGCACGTTGTAATACAGTTTTGACGTGAATACGTCTTTAAATTTGCATCAATTCAATTCAGAAAACTTATGATAACGAAAACAGGGATGCAGTTTGGTTTTGCAGCTACATCTAAATCAATTTTTTATCATCAAACCAAATTTAATTACACCACTGATAAACTCAAGCTCAAACTCAAACATTTTATTGCGTTCATGTGGTTACATAAATAGTTCTTATGTTGGATATAATAGAGCCAAACATGAGCCCTGATAGGGCTTAGCAACATTATATATCAATTTAATTTAATTGATTTAGAAAGAAGAATTACTTATTTTATTTACTTAAGCTAAACATTACTTTTAGGTTTAATAAACATTTGCAATATTTGTTACTACAATGATAATAAAAACGTATATATTCAATTAAACAATTATTATTTTTCACCGAAAAACTCTGACAACGAATAGAAACTTTTTTCAATTAAATATTTTTTAAGCTCTCTTTGAAATTTATTTAATGATTCTTCTTTTTGTAAACATTTAGGGATTTTATTATAAATTTTTACACACATACCATAGGGTCCTGATTTGACTGTTTGTAATTTTGTGATAGATGGAGCTAATTTATTATTAGGACGTAAAATGAGGACGGGAGTATATTTGGAAAAGGTGCATATTCTTTTTAACAAATGTGCATACTTCTAGTATATATATATAGATGTAGTAGAAATGAAGTAAGGTTTACAGCTGTCAGTGTTATCTATATTTGTAATTATACGGATACATTTTTTTGTAGAATAAATAATTTATTTACGTCTGTGCTGTTTCCCCATAGTACAATGTCATACTTAGCCATGCATGGGCATAAGTATAGTATGCACACGTATTTTTGAATCTGTGACTTTTTAAGTTCGTATAGAGCATACGAGAAACGCTAAAGTTTAGATGATACTTTCTTTATGTGTTCTTTCCAATTTATACCCGAATCTATGTTTATACACTAATAACGTATATGAATCAACACATTCTAATTTAGTATCGTTGTAAGAATAATTTATAGATAGGGGTATTTTTGATACGGCAAATTGCATTATCTTAGTTTTTGTGTAATTTATTACGAGATTGTAATTTATTAACCATTTAGAGATTTTTATTAGGACACTATCTAGACAGTTGTTAAGATTGTTATTATTATTATTGTCGAATGGGATGACTACAGAAAGATCATCGGCGAACAAGGTACAGGGAGCTTTGACTATTTTGGCAAATCATTTATATAAATTAAAAATAATAAAAACCGAGGACACTACCTTGTGGTATTGATTTAATGATAGGTGCAAATTTAGATCTGACTTTAACCACGTTTCCGCTGGTTAGGTCATGGTGTTCTATCTCTACACTGCTTTCGATTGGTAAGGTATGACTCGACCAGTTGTAGGGTGGGCCTCTTACTCCTATTCCGTGTAATTTCCGTAAGTATGTCAAATCGAACTCGATCATAGATTTTGGTCTTGTCCAGTAAAATACCAATCGCATATTTCTTTTCATTGAATATATTTAGTATTTCATTGACATATTTGTATACTGCTATAGTTGTTGATATGTTTTGTGTAAGCCCTATTGATTTTCATTTAATATATTGAACTTTTCGCAGTGGTACAGTCGATTAGACATAGCAGATAGCGAAAACGTTGGATGAATAGCAATCGGGCAATAGTTATTACAGTCAGTTTTAGAGCCTTTTTATGGAGTGGTTTATTATTGAAATTTTAGACGGTCTGGAACTTTACTAAACGATTGATTTATTAAGAATGTCATAACTGGGGCTAGTTCTTCGGCGCATTTTCTAATTAAACAAGGCAGTAATTCATCATGACCGAAGCTACGCTTGTTTTTATATTACTGATAACTTTTATAATTTCTTGATTGGTAGCGAGTTGTAAAATGAATGAATTTTTACTGGATCAAGGACAGGCTGGCTGGTCACTTCTTGAGCCAAAAGTAGTATCATTTCCAATAAAATAAATTATTCAAACAATTAACTATTTGAACAGGTTCCTCAGTGATACTATTTTGGACATTTAATTTTATGTTCTTTTTATTTTGTGTAAGCTTATTGGTTTGCTCCTTTACAACATTCCACATTGATTTTATGACAATGTCTGAGTTCTTTATTTTTAATATTATGGTTCTTTTTAAATATTTATAGTTTTTAAAGTATTTTTGAGTGATTTTATAATACCTCGTACATGTTTAGTACTGGATTTTTTTGAGATAATAATTTTTTTTAAGAGTCTTTTATTTTTTGATGATTTAATTCCATTTGTAAGCCATGGTTTTTTATTTGTGTTTCTAATTTTTATGCGAATTTTGGTATACTTTAGTTTAGTATTTGATTAATTTTATTACAATGAGTTATAATTTTCATTAATGTTTTTATCAATGGTAATTATTTTGCTAAAGTCTACTTCTCTTAATTTAGATTTGAAATGTTGGATATTTTTTCACTAAAGAATCTTTTTCTAGAATCCACGTATTACGTACAGTATGTTTCGTTTTGTGAGGTATATTAACTATAACTCCTTTGTGGTCAGAGAGACTCAACTCTACAACATTAATTACGACTTGTTTGACATCAAAATTTGTGAATGTTAAATCTAAGCATGAAGCTGTAGTCTCTGTTACCCTAGTTGGTTCTTGAACATGTTGAATGAAATTATAACTACGCATTAAATCTAAAAGTCTTACAGTTGATGTAATTTGTTTTAGCACATCTACGTTAAAATTTTCACCTATTATAACGTTTTTTTTTAGATTTTTTTTTTGCTGTATTCGTTGTAAGAGCTTTGCTAATACACTGTAAAAAGTATCAGGCATTCTGTTGCTGTTTGGCCAGTATACATTTATAACTAATAAATTTAAAACTAGTATTTCTATGTCACATATTTAAATTATAGGTTCTATAGACATAGCGTTTAAATCGTTTCGTTCAATATAATCTATTTCATCTTTCACTAGTATACAAACACCTCCTCCTACTGAATTAGATCGTTGTGATAGCTAAATGATCAAGGAATTCGTTACGTTGAGTGAGGACTGTGAGGCATCGCGCGCGGCGGAGGGATAGCGCCGCCATTTTGAGGCGTATTCACGTTAAACACACGGCCATGTGAATGACACAGCCAAACTGCATTTTTTTTAATTCATTACCTTTATAATATGAGGAAAGCTCAGGGGGCTATACCCTGGCTGTAATTTTTACAGTAGGTGCACGACCAACCAGGTCCAATTCTTGCCGCTACAAATAAAATTTTAGTTGTCAGTCACCATATTTCATTTAAAGAGAATAATTGTCTCTAATTGCGTAACTTAAGCTTACATTATTTGTTGTTATAATATTTTTTTTAAATAACTTACGTTTCTAGATAACCTAAATATTAAAGAAAAACATTTTAGCTAAATATGAAACACAAAGAATTCAGAGCTTTTATTTTGTTAAACTGGAAAGTAAGAAGTTTATTTCAATGAAACTTGAAATCAAAACCCCGTGTAGTTTAGTATAGAGAGGATTTAACCTCTTAGTTTTATCTTAGAGCTGTTAAAATACATTCATTTTCATTTAGATGGAAAGAAAATGAATTTATTTGTTTACATCATTTACTTTAATAACTTAAATTGAAAATTTATAAAACCCCCGAAACAAAATGAGCTGATGATTTTCACTCTCGGTTAAGAGGCTATTCAAACGAAAAAAAACTTAATCAAAATCGGTTCATCCGTTTAGGAGCTATGATGCCACAGACAGACACACATATACACAGACACACAGATACACAGATACACATATATACAGACACAGATACACACTACAAACTTAAAACACCGCTCTGTTTTCATCTGGGGTTAAAACATAATACAATGAAAAAATAAACTAAAGTTCAAGCGCTCTTGTGCCAACTAGTACCTATAGATAAGAGTGTACAGTACCCGCCGAGATATCATCGAGGTTGGACGTACATTGTTTTTTCTAAAATTCTCCCGCTTTAAAACTAATTCCTTGACAATTCCGGTGTGTGAGGTAACGTTTTCATACATACGCGTCTTATTAAATGACGGCCTTAACGGAAATATTAGTGGTGTTAAAAGCACTGCTAGTATTCTTTTTCTAAAAGACAGCGCTAAAGGTGTGTCATATGTGCTAAAAGTCTTCTTTCACTCTCTGACTCACTCACACTAATCGTGGATCGATTTTCAACCAACTTCAAAAAGGTACCTCCTGTACTCAATTTGACTGTATTTCTTTTGTTTTTATTATGTGTGTTACCTCATAACTTTTTTCTAGATGACCCGATTTTGATGATTTTTTTTATTTGAAAGCTGGTGCTTCATGTGGTCCCATATATATTTGGTCAAGGTCTGACCAGTAGTTTTTGAGTTATCCTTAATGATTTATATTGAAGTCGGATGTACAATATTTTTAATTTTACCACTTGTGATGATTAAGCAAAAGCGATCACTATCAGAAACACAACCAGACCTGACTTCGTGTAGCGCCGATAAACCATTTTTTTTTGGTTTGATCTGCTCTCCGGAAAACTTTTAAAACGTTTCTTTAGTTAAGGTGCTACGCTACATATTACGATTTACTCATGTTCACTATGTTAATTCCGCTATTTTGGATAATAGTTTGAAAATTGGGCGGAATGTGCCCGATGTGTGCTGATAGCAATGTTGTACTGCATGGGAAAAATCTTAGAGTATGATTTTCAAGAAGAGGTTATATTTTTTCAACAGAAGTTTACCTCGTCTTCTTAGTTTTGCAGAAAATACAATTATTATACTATAATATGCCCTACTATATACTGCGTTTTATTATTTACTAGCTTTTTACCCGCGGCTTCGCTCGCGTGGTCTTCAATTTAGAAACATCATTAAATGCTATTCCGTGCCAAATTTAGCAAAATTCGATCACTTTTAGAGTCACTTCAGCATCTGTGTCTCTATGTCAGTTTGTCAAAGAATTTTTTTGAATTCCTAAAGACTATTTGACCTAGATGATTGATATTTGGCATATATGTAATATGCTACACGAACACGTGAATACATAAGTTTTTCAGAATTGCACTAATATCATATGTCTAGAAAAATCTACAATTTTTTATATTGGACGTGTCTTCCGATGTATCCATAAGAAAGATTAATTGTCTTGGAATCAAAATTTATTCTTATTATTTACTATTTACATTCATTCATAATTAAAGTTAATTTAGTTTTGACAAAATAATGATGATTTCATGGTCTTATATGCGATATTTGATTCATATCATTGGTCCCATTTAATATTGATTGGCACCATAAAATAGAATCTGATATTTTTCCTACGTTCGAGTAGACTTCAAAGTTTCATAAATGCAGTTCTATAATGATGAATACAACACATGTAATAAAACAAATTTTAATAAATCACGTTACATTTTAATTTTTATTTAAGCGGGTTGTACAAAATAGATCTTTGGAAAAAAGTTCCATAAAAATTTGCGTAAAAAAAATATTTTGCTGACGTGAAGCACCGACGCTCCGGGAAGTCTGAAGTATGTCAACATGTTCATTACCAACCATTATATCAGATTTGATAGACAAAAAATCCTCGCAATAGAACACCGATTCCTACCAAGGATAATTCGCGTGGCTATTGAAATTCAATAGAGAAAAAAATCCTTACTTCAATAGAGAAGATGGCGGGGTGGTACCATCTACTTGGAATCCCATAATTAATAAAATTAAATTCAAACCAAAGCATACTACTGCAAGACTTCAAGATACTGTACGCTCGTCCTGCGTAGATCGGACCAAACATTATTAGTTAAAAGTTGATTGTAGTCTTCGCAAACTATGACATCAGGACGTCAAACACCTCAGCCCCCTCCCCGTCTCCATGGGTTCTTTAAAGTGCCCGAATCCGCCACCTCACATCGTTCCGTGTGTGTCCTAAGAGGCAACAGAAGAAGACAAACAGGAGATGGGCAACATCATCTTCCTGACAACAGTTGAAAATAATAAAGGCTGCGGTTACCAACCCACCTGCTAAGCGTGGCAACTATAGCAAATATCCAGACTATTTGACAATTTATGGGGGAGGCCTATGTTCAGTTCGGTGAACTTTTGATAGGTTGTAATGATAACGATGATGAATTCTATTCTTTCGAATCTTTGCTACCGTTAATATTTAGAGTAGTGTGAAAACAAAAAAGTAAGATCTCCGAAACTATAAATGAAATAAAAAGCATAATTGCCCCATTAAAACTAATAAAGTAGCTGCCTACATACATGTCACTACTGGGCATAGGCCACAGAGCTTTTGGCCTAAAAAGTGCCAACGCGCAATTACCTCAACTGGGGAACTTCTCAGATATGCAAAAATATAAATTTATTTACTACAGAAAAAGATAGACATTTTATTGAGATAATTCGAAAACGCCCCGCGGCGTCGCGCTAGGCGCGGTGTGCAAGAGCGGGGCTGCACCTTATCGAAGCCGCGTGATCCAGCAACTACACGATGCGCCTCGCGACGTCGCGATGCGTCTCGTAACGTCGTGCTGCATGGTACAAAACCACTGGTCTCTTCAAACATCGTCGCGTTGCATCGCCTCTTTGTATGAAGTGACCCTTAAGAGACATCACAAGTCTTCATAACTTTTTTTTTAATTTTCGACTCACGCAGGTTTCTCCACGATTACAATTTCAATTCTATACATGGTCTACGTGTGCTAAATTATATTTAATATCATTTATGCGTGCTCGGCAGACGGCAGGGTTGGAAAAGGATACCTAGACGAAGGCTTATCGACCAAATTGGAGATACATTGAAAATGAGCCAGATTACGAGTACTCTTAACCAACGAGCATGTATACGTAGATAGTGTGTCAGGATCGTGCCAAATGTAAGTCTTGCTACCCTCTAGCTGACAGGTGTGTGTTTATGTGTGTATGTACGTATGTTATGCGTGCTATAGTTACTAACATCTAAACACAATCTTCTTCTTTACTTATAACTTATTTTATATTCCGACGTTTAGAGCCATGCTCACGGGTGAGGAGGGGGACTAATGTTCGACGTCCTAATGTCGCCTCACCAATCCCCAGTAAAGTATCCAAACGTTGGGAATATAAAATAAGTTAACATACGCGATAAAATTCGTAAAAACTAGTTTTATTTAAATGTAGTGTTCGCGTAAACATAACAAATGATTACAATCTTCTTCATTACCTTTCACTTATGTAATGGATTTATTAGGTTATATACATTGTACATTATTTTGTGAATCATAAAATAATGGAACAATATTTTCACCGCAGCAGTCGGCCGCCCCTGGTGGTCGCAATCTTCAATTAACGCCTTGTTAATTTGCAAACACAATTACTGTAGCATTCTTCTATTTTATTGTGAGCGCTGCTTTTAGTGATGAACCTAAATTGGATGGAATTTTTAATTTTGCGGTAACAGAATAAGCCCCTTTTGTTTTCTATGTTTATACTTGCGATTGTTGTCGCTTGGTAGTATTCCATTGCTTATTCCCATGGAAAAACTTAAACATTTGTCTGATGTGTTGAATTAAAAAAAAATTAATTTTCGATCTTTTTGAGCGCTTACAGCGCTCAAAGTCACTGGGATACCAAAGCGTTCAGCTAACTGAATCCCTTTGTTAGGTATAGTGAATTGACAAATCCGATGAGCGTTCTTGAATTCCACAACAAGTAAGGCTAATCATTGTTATCATAAGTTTGAAGATTATGAAATATTACGAGAATTTAAAACTATAAATTATTTTTTTCAATTTTATAAGCCAGTGTATAACAAACTATACTCCTTGAGGGTAAATGATAATGTTTCCGGGAAAACGCAGTGCAAAGCTCAATAGCCTATTCACTCTTGCCTTGAAGATTCCATTCGGACGTAAAAATACCTTAGCTAATTACGATAATATTATAAATACGATAACTAATTATTATAACTTTTGCAGTATACATTAAGAACTTGCGGACTAATTGGTCTGAATTTGCGGTATATTGACAAAAAAGGAGTGGCATCTGTCTGAGCACCGTGTCACACCTTTTACGATGCTATCCGTCACCGTTATTCTTACTATACTTCTAAGTTAACGTTTAACGTTTGTACAACATGTACAGCAATAAATAGAAAAACGTTTTGGGTCTTTAAAATCTCTTAACAAAATTCGTTCTTTTCTAAAACCAAATATCTGGCTCCGTTTTTTCACATTTGCATTATTGCGACTTGGTATATTGTCCTTGCCTCTCACAGAAAACTATAGGAAGAATACAAATGGTTCAAAATACCTGTATGCGTTATTGTTTTGACATACTTAAGACTAACAACATTACTTCATATCCCCTCATAAATAATATTTTAAGTATGGGTTACACAAGAAAACTAAAATATGTTTGTTTCGTACATTCATTAAATAATTCGCAATCTCCTCATTATTTATATGAAAAATTATCTCCAAAATGTCAACTAACGTGTTTGAGACGAAGAGGTTAACTATCATATATACTGGTGGATGGAATGGCAGTCTACAAAAGAGGCAGGATACTCTGCGTCTGTGCTAGAGCCCAGCAAAATTGACATAATATTTGTAATCTTGGTTGAGTTTACAAATATATCAGATATTAATTAACTATAGAAGACTACAAGTGGCATCTTAGGGCATCACATAAGTACCAATACGTAACGTACTAGCACTAATTCAATCTGTACGTGACTCTGGCAGGTAACTGATAGCAGTATATATTACAGCATATAATTGCTGAACTCAGATCTCAAAAACTGAATAAGGAACAGCATTAAACGTGAAAATTATCCACTCAGCGCTCACTGACCCACCAGCACAGCGTAGTAAGTATGATGAGTCTATTAAGAACAGTGTCATGTCTCGTTTTCTTCGTTATCAGCCTGTAAATGACAACTGCTGAGCACTTTTGAGCTTAGTAGAATTTACAGTAACAGACTAACACTATAGTGTTGCTGCCTGCTGCCGATTAGGCAATTTATACCTGGCCTAAGCCAGATAGATGTCATATTCTATAGACGCCTTTACAAAATCTGTTGGACGAAATGGGGTGATGGATGGAGCAGTGAATTTAGGGAGCGAATGTTCATACCGTGTAGTGGTGCTGTAAGAATATCCAATACCCGGTATTGCCCCGTGGTGTCGAAAGAAGTGATAGTGGGAATCAGCAGCGTCTTCCTAATAACAACTGAAAAATAAAAATTTGCGGTTGCCATCCCATCTCACAAGCGAGACAACTATCCCACTTATAAGGTAGCCTATGGGGGGGAGCCCCATGTTCATCAGTAGACTTTTGATAAGCTGTTTGGTAACGGAAACGGAAATTTTAAAAGGCAGGTGATTGGGAACAAAAGTCAGAAATAATAAATCTAAATAGATAAATATAACCTGACTGCTTATAAAAGTAAAACAATCAAACTGTTTTCTTTATACAAGTGTAATTTTTATTTGTTTAAGTTATATTTTAACAAATGAATAATGGTTAGAAAAGAGAGCCAGTTGACTGTAAATTTTATTGGCTATATGTGGAGAAATAGTAATATGCGGTGATTATATATGATCTTAAAAATACAAAATGCGGATTGTCTCTGGAACAGCCTGTGAAGTAAGAACAAAGATACATGCAAACACTTACCGTGGTCTCCACATTTCTGTCTTGCTGAATGTTTGAGGCACTCCACTAAGGCGACTTTATAATGCGATGATCACAAAGATATTGCGGAATGAAATAATAATTGGCGGTGTGATGCGGGCGAGATCACGAGAACGCGGTGACTTCACGTTATGTCCATAGATAACTTCTTGTCTCTTGCGGGTGTGTCAAATATCGAGTCACAAGCTAACCCGAAAGTGCATGCAATGCCTTTCGCCATACTCGTATGTTCACAAAGAAATTCAGCAATACTATATTATAAAATTTTATTTATAACAGGCGCAAAACAAATAACTTACCAGAGGATTGAAAAATAGGCCCTTAATATTATAAATTAATTTTAACGTCAACAGATACAGCGCTGTATAATTTATTTTGAAAAACAATAAACGATATCCGCAATTAGAGACTAGGAACCGTTGCAGGTTTACAATTTTATTTCTGATCAAAATTATTTCCGCCGAGAATTCAGTTCCGCGTCGTAATTGTTAGTCTTCCTTAGGAACGAATCTTTCAGATCTTGTATCAGGAAATGTATTGACGTCATTATTTATAGAATCTAAGAAATATACAACTCAAAACTAGTAAAGGTTTCTATCGAATTAAAAAGGTAGAAAAGAGAATATTATTGTAGTTTTTAAAAATAAGTATTTCATTCATTCTTTACAGACTTATTAAACTTCTACTATTGAACATAGGCTTTCAATAGATTCATTTTCTTTGTTGCCTCTAACGACACGACGGAAGTAAATTATATACGGGTATTTTGCAATGCACGGCCAAATTTGCAGAGAAGGTTCAAAATAAGCAATATAGGCGAATGGTGAATAAAATTAATTCGAAAAATCTCAAAAATTCTGTCCTTTTTACCTTTTAAATTCAGAATGCGTGGTAATGCATTACTTTGACTGATTGTCATTCATAAATATCTAACATCTACTATTTTACTACGCACGCAATATTCGTAAGATTACCTTACGTCTTCCCCGCACTCTTCCCTTAACCGTTACACCGCTAGGTACCTACGTCCGCCGGGCCGGCTGACAGCTGCCAGTGTTGAACGTGACCTCATTACGTACGAGTGTGCTAATGTTATTTTTAAATTTTCGTAAGTAGTAGTGTCGCTACCAATGACGGAACGAAAATATTCAAACCATGAATACTATGAAACTATGATATGGTGCGGTATTATATTTAAAAAATGGAAGTTTACATGTGCGTAAAGATGATAAGAAAGTGAGTCTTTACCGTGACAAGAAATTAACCAACATGTACCAATAGAAGAACAATTGACAGCTAATCAAAGTATTCACGTTCAGTGAGCGATAATTTAAATAGAATAGATAATAGGTGGTTTTCCGCAAGGAACTGTTGTTTACAGCGAATTACCAATAGGGAAGGCGTACATATATTTGACAGTTAAGTAAAATATATATAAAATAATACAAGATGATGACAGTTGAGGATAGATACAATTAGGGACAGGAATTATGATGGGAAATATTAGAGCTCCAAGTAGGACTGGCAAGGATTTCAACAAGCGTACAGCTGTAACCGAGAATGATTTATTATTATTTATAACAGTATGTTGTATAAAGCAGAATAAGTGTGAGTATTACCGCGAAAACGAATCGGAAGCCACTTGAGACGTTAACTAAATTCTGAAATAATATGATCATATTTACGGAGTCCAAATATGAATTGTAAGCATAAATTTTGAATTCGCTCAAGTTTATTTAACTGCGCTTAAATATTTTTTATATTTTGTAATATTATTTTATAAGTTTTTTTATTAGTATTGTGCCTTTTTATATGTATACAGATAACGCTACAGATCATAATGATCGTTTTTTCTCATATTCGTCGTCATCTTAATAGCTTTATGGGCCTGGACTCAGAGGTCTTCGGAACCTACAGCACTCACGCCCACACATTTCCTAAATTTAAAACTGCTTGAATGATTACCAGCCGCTGATTTAAGTAAAGATCATATTAATTTCTTATCACGCTTTTCTTTAATAGATTCTTTAGTTCAGTCCTTTTAGAAACGCTTTGGATTTGAATACTTACATTACAGAATACGGCAAAGTGATATAAGAATGCTACTACCATTTCTCTAGCAACAGTAAATCTAATAGACATGGACAATACTCCACCGCTTCAGTAGCCTCTAGGCGTCGTTACCGAATTGTATCTTGGTAGAGATGGTGCGGCACGCGTTGTGAAAGTTGAACTTAAGAATACTACTCTAAAACGCCCTCTTGTCAAACTCTGTCCTTTACCAACACAATGATTAGGCACACTATAAATTTTATGAGTAAATTTTTATTATTGTTTATGTGTTTAATTTTAATTTCTAGGTCATAATATCGCTTCGTTTCGCTATATAGTATTTACCCTATATATAATAGGTCCTTACATATGAAATTAGCGTTTTGTCGTACTAAACATTTTGATCTGAAATAACTCCTCTTTGGTTAAGAATTCCAAATTCAAATTTATAAATTCATTTAGCTGGTACATTTGAGTTTTGAAAACAGTCATTCATTTGTTTTTCCTCATTATTTTTTCTTTTGAGTCGCTTATTACCGCACAATGGAAAACATGAAATATCGGTATATTTATGAGTACGAGTTCTACCGTGGCACCAGTGCTGCAGAAACAGCTCGAAGGATTAATGATGTACGGCGCTGGTGTCGCAAAATAAAGCACAGTACATTTTGGTTTCAACGTTTTCGTTCTGGAAATTTCGACCTTCAGAATCAACCCCGTGGACGGCGGAGACCAAAGTGAAAATGAAGAATTAAAGGCTATTGTACGGATCAATCAAACACTTCAGAGATAGATGCAGGCTTGGGTAAGTGATAAAACTGTATTAATCCACTTGAAGCAAATCAGAGTAAAAACTTAACCGATGCGTACCTCATGAATTGAGTGAATCGAACTTGCAAACACGCGTTGACTGCTGTGTTACTTTGCTCAACCGACACAATAATGAAGGGATTTTAAATCGAATCATTACTTGTGATAAAAATGGATACTGTACGATAATCGGAAGCGCTCGTCGCAATGGCTGAACCCTGGAGACCCAGCCAAATCCTGCCCTAAACGAAATTGGGTCAAAAAGTTACTTGTGAGTGTTTGGTGGACTAGCGCCGGTGTCGTTCACACAGATTTCTAAAATCTGGCCAAACGATTACAGCAGATATCTATTATCAGCAACTGCAAACCATGAAGGAAGAACTAGCTGCTAAACAACCGAGATTGGTCAATCGCTCTAGGCCACTGCTGCTTCACGACAACGCAAGAACACACACTGCACAACAAACAACCACTAAGTTAGATGAGCTACAATTGGAATGTCTGCGACATCCACCGTACTCCCCGGACCTTGCTCCAACAGATTACAATTTTTCCGGAATTTGGACAACTTCTACAAGGAAAAATTAACTCCGATGCGGCAGTCCAAACCGCCTCCAAAGAGTTTATTGATTCGCCCCATGTTTTTTTAGTAAAGGATCAATGAGCTACCTATGAGATGGCAAAAGTGCATAGATAACAACGTGCATACTTTGATTAATTAAATATTTTAAAAAAAATTGACTTTATATTCCTCCTGTAAAACGCCAATTTATATGTAAGGACCTAATATATATATATTATTTTATATACTTTGCTATTTGAGAATACCTCAGGCGGAAGGATGTTCGCGCCACTTTGCAACTACCGCCTAATGCTTATGAGACTCGTTTATTATTATCCAATAAGACCCAATTCCGGGTTTCCTATCTACCTACTTTTATGCCTAGCATGTGCATTCTTTTGTTAACGGGGTTCTCACAAGCTCAGAAGACACACGCAACCAACCGCATCACCTATATCTCGTGTCATCGCTCCCGCCGTTGTGTAATTATACATTAAACTATACAAAACTATAGTATATAGATATTTTCTGTAACGCTATATTTCAAGGGTAAGAAAGGGTTGTCTGGAAGAAATCGCTTCCAGAGCAATAAGACCGCCTGTTGTACATTCTATACACACACACACACACACACACACACACACACACACACACACATATATATATATATATATATATATACATTTTCTCTCGTTTTAATGTTTATTGGTGTACAATAAAGAATATATTGATTGATTGATTGATAATATGTAAGTAAATTAAAAATAAGTTAACTTATACATAAACAATATTATTAAAAAAAACAATAATATTAAAGGAAACTCAAGTTACTCTGTGATTAAAGAAATTTATACTTAAATTTACATTAATTAAACATTTAGTGTGATTAAATAAAACGAGAAGAAAAGATTTTAGTCGTTATTAGGAAGACGCTGCTACCCATCTCATGGTTTATTTCCCCTGTCGCCTCTCACGACACCCACGGGATATTAAGGTAGTGGATATTCTTACACCGCCACTACACGGTCAGAAGTAGGACCGTGCTCTACAAAATACCAGCGTGCAACAGACAATGCTGTATGTATTTCGAATGAGTGTAGACAACTGGAGACCCTTTTAATGGGAACAAGGCATCCCATTTTGGCCCTCAGGGGTAGCATCTGTATTTTGATTCTTAATCGAGGATATATTATGTAGATGTCTATAGCCACAGTGTCACTTATACCCTGAGCTATCAAAGCTCTTCATATTAGGTTGACTATACTGTATTCCTATCAGATATAAAAAGGTACATAAATGTCTTTACAAAACACATTAACACACAATCAATAATATAAGCTCTTGTAAAACATCGTACGATCCAATTTTAATTATTTATCGAAATAAGAGCCAAGAATAAAATTACTTAATGGAAAATATTTCCTAATGTTCATTATTTTACTGTTAGCTACGTCATAAAATTTTATTAAACTGGCAAGGAGAGTGAAAAGTTTTTGAAACAAGATTTTCGTTACATGCGGAACTATAAAAATAATTTGAAATAAAATTGAAGGAGGTACGCTTAAGAGCATAGACTTAGAATATATACGCCAGTATATTCTAAATCTATGCTTTTAAATTATGCTAATTATGCTTTTAAAAGTTTAGTTTAACGTGGTACAGCCATGCTGCGGCTATATTATGGTTGTAGTACAAATAGGTCAATTCGACTGTTTTTAACGGCTTATTTATCACGTGTTAGGCGTAAAAAAATACAATATATCCTGGGAAGACCTGCATGTCTGAAAATTAATAATAGAGCCGTTTGAATAACATAAAGATGCCCAAGCAAGAAATTAGGGTAGGTCTATACCCAGCAGTAGGCTGTTACTTACTACTGTAACTTTATACGTCATCGTCGTCAGTCCCTTACAAGTCCACCTGTACATAGACCATCCCCAAAGAATACAAAATTTGACCTGCTCAAAATTCAAAATTTTATTAAACTAAGTTTGTATAAAAAGGTTATTATAATATTAAGGAATTTATGGGTGATAACAACCCCTGAGAATGAGGTATTAATTTTGTGTTGTTAATTGTGTAACATACATGATTGTAAGCTGTTATTTGTAAAACCGCTGGGTTTCTTGCTGGTTCTTCCCAGGACGGAGGTTTTTTCTTACCAGTGGTAATTAAACAAAGAGTGACTTTCAAGTATTATTTATAATCTATATTGAATAAAAAGTTTCTGTTTCTGTTTCTCCACAAAGCACGGTCCTGAGCCACATGCATCCATCGACTTCCTGCTTCTCCCACGAGGTCATCCTACATTTCGCGTACCAGTACGAGGGCCACCGAGAAACTTACTCCTGTTATCGGTTCTTCGAGCTATACCCAACGCCACTTAATTTATATAACACAATCTTATTGTTGCGGAATACTTCCATCACTTAAATTTGTAGATTTCATGTCAAACAAATCGAAGCAAATTTTGTCCGCGATTAACTGATGTGACCGTGTAATGGTGGTGTAAAAATATCTACCCTATATCGTCCCATGGGTGTTGAAAGAGGCGACAGACGGAAACAAACCAGGAGATTGGTAGAAGCAGTCTTCCTGACTACAACTCAAAATATGAATACTGCGGTTGACAACCTGCCTGCCAAGCGTGGCAACTATGGCAAATTGGTACAATCTTTGGAGGAGGCCTATGTTCAACATGGACTTTTTGGATGGGTGGATTGATAACTAATAAAAATTGATTTGGGTAGTATCGAGTGCAAAGTGGCGTCGTTCAAGCCAGAAACATCAGAGAAGACATCCTGAATTTTACTATGTCAAGATTGATTAAGGAATCAGTGACAATTAGAGACAGGAGTTAAAAATTACTTTAACAGTTAAATACCTTTTTTTCGAGGATTCCGAGTTGTATTTAATCTAGCAGCCTCCCCTTGAAAACACTTATATTGTCTGGTTTAGATACTTGATCCTTTTCAAGATTTAGTTAATAATTTCCCTGTCTTTATCGTGTCTGAAACATATTGACCAAAAAGAAATCTGTATTATTCAAGTGCCGTAGGGAGGCTACGGCTCTTGAAGATTATAATATATATCTGTCTTGAAGATTACGAACACAGAATTCTTACGCCTTTCCCTGTAACATATGTATCAAGATTTAATGACTAATTAATATTCAATTTGTAAAAACTTAATTAGTGCCTATTACTTTACATATATTATTTTTTCTGTTTAGTAAAAACTATGTTTTTCCAGTATCTTGGAGGCAGTTTACAAACATAAATTGCACAAGGACAAATATTTGTAGGCCATACAAATGCTTGTTCCGTGGGATTCGATCCTGCGGCTCCCAGCGCTGCAACTCATTAAAGCCACTGCGCCACTGAGTCGCCTGTGTCATTTATCAAGTAGATCTTGGTAGAAAATTTTCTTAAAGTCTTCAAACAATAATAATAATGACCTCCAGACCTCATTTCGGTCACGGCGGTCTGTCTTAACTGAGGTGAGCCATCTGCGCAGGACAGGATTATAATGGCCGAGTGTATGCGTAAGCTTTGCTTGATATCAGACAGACGGACAGATGGAAGGACGGACGGACGGAAAAGAAGTAATCTTATAATGGCCTCGTTTTTCCTGTAGAGGTAGAGAACTTAAAAGTAATGAATATGAAAAATGAAAATGAAAATGTTTATTTGTCTCAAAACAGTTACATGGATAATAAATAATAATACTTGTGTTGAGGCAAATATAAAAGTAATAATTCTGTATTTTATGAATATGTATATTCTGTACGGTATTCATATTACTTAATATGTTTAAAATTAAGAAGAAAAACTTTGGGAACTCTTCGTTGAGTCTTGAATATAAAATTCTATAGAAGTTAGCGAGTAAAATTGCCCGTAGTTTTTTATTTTTTATTTATTGCACTTTCAAACTAAAAACTCTGTTTTTAAACATTGAGTACAATTTGCGATGCGAGAAATACTTATATTTCTACTTACAGCCGTGACAAGTACTTCCAACTTTAACAACATTTTCAATAGCTAACTTTTGCCTCTTTCATTTCTCTCGAGCTCACGTTCGATGTTCAGTTAAACTTACTGACGTATATATGTTTTACTTTCAAAAAATACTTAAATCTTTAGATTATAACATAATCACTGGTATTTGTATGAAAGTAAATATGACAAACCGTGATGAAGACAGATTAAAGATAAATACCGTGTACTGGCGGTGTAAGAATACCACTACCCTATATCATCCCGTGGGTATCGTAAGAGTCGACAGAGGGAAATCGAAACAGATGATGGAGAGCAGCATTTTCTAGCGTCAACTTCATCTTACGGTCCTCATCTCAAGTTGTTTAGGTTCGGCATTGCATGTCTTCTTCTTATTATCCGAAGAGAAAACAGAGGAATATGTGTGTATAAACAAACAAAACCTGCTTGTTATATATTTAACAATTGCAATAATCTTAAGAACCCCTTGAAATTATGCTAAAACTATTCTGTCTATTTAAACGTTATAAACTTCAGGGATATTTATGAATGATAATAGTTTCCGAACACGATTAAACTCACTCTTGGCACAGCCTACAAAATGAAGGCACTGTTAATTCTGAAACAGAATATTTAAGACTTAAACAACTGGAATATTGTTTATCTTATATTAGTTCAACTTATAAAATAAAAACAACCATCTGAAAGTTTTCAACTAAATATTAATAAAAGGTTTAGTTTAAAATAAAATTATTATGTATTAAAGAATTGTATTTTAATTCTAAATATTGGCTCGATAATCACCGGAGCGAAATAATGAATTTGCATTACGGTGTTCCATAACAAACCAAACAAAACGTCCCACTTGGCAATTTTCCAAGCAATTAAGCCATCGGCTAACTGACGCTTTGCGGGCAGATTTGTCTTATCTGAAAGAGTATCCTAAGCGACTGCGCCATGAAGTAAATGGCTTTTACTGTGTTTCAAGTGCCTTTGTTTTTTTGTAGCGCTTGTATTAGCGATTTTCGTCATCATAACTATTATTCTTCTCATGTTCGTGCTGTGACATACAGCTCCTCCATATATGCCACAAAGGAAAACCTACCTTTTGTGACATTTATCAGCAGTGTCAAAAAATATTAAATATATAAATATATTTGTCTTTTTAGTTATATTTTTCCGTCGGTGGCCTTTAGTTGCTGCAATCCAATAAATTATTTATTTTATATTAATTTACCGTATATTTCATGTCTTAATCGTGCAGTACCGGTGTAAAATATCCTCTACCTCATATCATCCCGTGGTGGCCAACTGAAACAAGAGATGAGCAGCATTCCTCTTAACAACTCAAAATTATTAAAACAACGGCTGCCAACCCGTCTGTCAAGCGTGGCAGCTATGGCTATCCATATTGATAATACCTATAAAACAATTCATGGTTGGCCTATTTTGCAGAAGTTTTACAGGCTGTAATGGAATAATAATATGTTTTTGTTTTGTAGCAGTGAATGAAATGTCTTTCTTTCTAAACTTGATTGAGTCACCTGCATCCATTGATTATCTGCCTGGCAAGACAGGTCTTCACTTCACTGATTGTGTGGTCGCCTTTACTTCTAAGAGGCTGGTTCTTACCGGTAAGAAGCTGCCCAAGAAAGTTTTCTTCTCCCTCGGTTGCCGGTTAACACTCTACAGCTACTAATTATTTGGATTTTGTCGATTACTTTTGTTCTGCTGTAGATATCCCTCGTTACAAATCCACGCAATGATACTCCGATCATAGCCATCTTCATAGCCACTAGGCGATTTTAAACTTCCTCATGGCCAGTAGCAGAAGGATCCGGTTACATATAGATATATCATAACTGGAAGCAGCCACTAGTTGTACACTCTTAGGGAATTTATCAATGATTAAAGGACATTGCTCTGCGCCCATACATTGTTCGCCCTGTAACCATGAGCATCGGAAAATTATGTGATGTATTTTCGATAATTAGTAAATTCCTATATGATTTTATTTTTATAGCGGACTAGCTGCAGAATAGATATATTTCAAAAAAGTATCAGATTTTGAGGTTATAATCGAACCACGAACATTATGGTTTTCATAGTTCCGAGTGATTTTAAGAAACTGTAAAATAATATCCAAAACATTTAGCTATTTTAATTCCAACCTAGATAATTGGGTATGTAGTTTTTGTTCTAAAGCCTAAATGTAGTAAGTGAAACATATAAATGCATAGAATATAATCATGTCTACTATCTAGTGCATTGTAAGCCTTGCGTCTGGATGGCGCTGTAAAACGGGTGACTATGAAACCAGCCTTACCAGATAGGCAGTAAGTTGTTTTTAAACCTACATTAACTTATTATTTTGAATTAGAAATAAAACACAGATTTAATTTCATGTTTATTGTTCATCTTCTAAATACATCACGAGACTCGGAATGTGCAGACAAATTAAAAATGTAATTACAAAAAGAGGTGCAGTACATTGTTGTACACAGTGACGAATCTGTTCATCTCCCAAGAACATAGAACCAACAGCAGATCCACAATTTACACAAAATACACTTTCCATTGCGTATGTGTAAGTCCGTTTATGAGTGCCAGGTTATCTTTTGAGCGGTACACAGTTACGAAAATCACAGCCAGGTAAATTGTTTTTGAAAGCAATCGGAGTCCGTTAAAATAGCCAAGTCGTAATATTCAATAGATAGTCCCGAAAGTCACCAAAACACACCGATATAATTACGAAGAGCGAGCGACAGCGACGCCAATGTAATTGACAGAGTGAGAGCATAGGTGAGAGACCATAGACTTAGAATATACTGGCGTATTCTATGTGAGAGACTGACAAGTGACAAATGACCACTTAGTGAAGTCAAAAATAGGGGTGCTGAATACAATACGATTTATCGATATTTAATAAGATTTACTATGGCCATATGTTAGAAACAGTATAACATCAACTTTTGTCATACGATAATATTGTTACGAGCTTGGGGTTCGAGACAATTAAAAGCTGCCGAGTGAATTACCAAAATTGACACTTTAATTACACAACACTAATTACAACTTTAAATCACACTAATAACAAAACACAATTTTAATACAGATCGCTTTAGTTCGCAGTTGTATCGCTTCGAAGTATTCGCTTGTATCGCCAATTCAATAATGCCCGGTCGTGGTCTATACCGGCCTTATATAGCGCCTCAGATACTTTCCAGAACCTTCTACTGTAGAAACATATAGAATGTTCGAGTACATATCGGTCCCGAAATTCTAGAAGGATCTTGACTCTCCTAGTTCTGCTACTCGACACTAGAGGCGCTAGTGGTAACTAGTGTTGCCATGTGCAAGACATTAATAGTGGCGCGCAACACTGCCCTGTCCTAAGACATGCTCGTCCCGAGCATTATTGCCCCATAATAACGCGCCAGTCGATCCACATGGACGATCTTAGAGTACTCTTGCACCTTTCTGTATCCGGTAGGTTACGTCATTGATCCTTGTCACAATCCGGTATGGTCCGTCCCATTTAGCTTGAAGCTTAGGTGATTTCCCTTTGCTGCGAACTGGATTGTGTAACCACACTAGTGAACCTTCGTCAAACCCTTTGTTGTTCATTTTGCGACACCAGTCCTCGACATCGTCACGACAGTGGACCCAGTAAAACCGTTCTCGGATCTTCAGTAGAGTTCGTTTAACTCCCAAGTGGCCTCCTGAACAACCATTATGGTACAGCTGTAGAACATCTGGTACTTTAGCTTTAGGGACAACCATTTGCAAATGACAACTGTCTCCCGACCATTTTCCCATTTACGCACAGGACTCCATCCTGAATCAGCAAGCTGTCCCATTGGGCCCAATAGTTTTCGTGGTCGAACTCATCGCTGAGACGTCACTCCACTTGGGCTTAGGAGCACTGCCTTCATCCATTCCAGAATCGGCTTGATATCCGGATCTTCTGCTGTGCATGTTGTAGGCTGTCCTTCCACTCATTGCTGAGCTGGTCTGTCCTGAGCATCCTCACAGACACCACTTCCTTAGCCTCTTGCCCAGTACAATGCTTGCAATTTTCAGGACAAGGTCTTCTTGACAATGCATCTGCGTTGCCATGAGATTTAGCTGTGCTGGGCGGTGCTGATAGCCGCACTGCCCCTCGAGATAGTTCACCTTCCCTTTCTACAGTTCGCTTAGGCAGCTGGATCGAAGATGGCCCTTTCCCCACAGCCGTAGCACCAGGGCTGTATCCTTTATTGCGGTCGCGAACTGTAGCTGCTGCAACCTCCCTGACGCGATGGGAACGATGATCCTGTCGCACGGCTTCCACCTCCAGTATGGGCCAACGCGTCCTTAAGCGTCTCGTGATGCCCGAGCCTCACAGCAGCTCTGACTTCAAGGTCGCGGATGCCGTCGATGAATGTCTGCACCAGGTTCCCACAATGAGCGCAGGTACATACTGGTATGTTTTCGAACCAGCTTTTTCCACCTCAGCCCACTGCAGGTTTTCGTTGCTGCGTTGCACGCGATCTTTGAGCTGCGCACGAAAGACGTGTTCCAGGTGAGCGTCGCCATATCTCGCCTCCATGCCTCAAGAAGCTGTCGTAACCCTTACCAAGAGCTTCCAGAACAGTTAAGGCCTGGTCGCGCAGGCCTAGGGTGAGCAGTCATGGCCTGACTTTTATTCCAGCCGTTCGCCTTCATGACAGCCTCGAACTGATTTTGTAGGCCGACCAGGAAGAAGTCCCGTCGAACGGCGGCCCTTTGAACCACGTAGCGAAGGTGTTGTAGCTAACACGGAGCTGTAATTCCATCCCCATTTTTAGGTCGTCCAGCGTTTCTTTACGTCAGCCATCACGTTGTCAACCCGATTGTTCACTTGGTTGATTCGGGTTTCAGCTTCCGACAGGCGGTTGTCATGTTGAGCAACCCTATCCTTCACCTCCCTTATCTCTCTTTCCCGAAGGCAGCGTGAAAGTCCTTCATGAAGCATCTGCTCCTCCTGTCCCGCTGCAGCCGCTCTTCCAACCAACGGGCCTGTTCCTCCTGTCGGCGGGCCTGTTCCTCCTGTCGGCGGGCCTGTTCCTCCTGTCAGCGGGCCTGCTCCTGCAGCATCATCATCAGAGCACCTAAGTCAGGTACTGCAAATGCAGGAGCTGCTGACGGGCCGGACTCCTTAATACCTACCAACAAGTATGCCAATGTCATACTTTACTTATAATGACACGATACTTCTCTACTTCTTCTATACGTGTAACAATATTAATAATAACACCTGTATCTAGTCTGCAATATTACTTTTTATAAAGAAAACATTTATAGTTCATGAAGTAACTATAAGTGTTTTTAATTGTCGGAAATTCGTTAGTGATCGTTTATTTAGAAGTAAACCACACACTTTTCTAAACAGTCATTAGAAAACTTGAATAATGATGATCATGATGAAATATGTAAGTTTTGTTCACTTCAGCATTATTCTAACTACCTATAATTTAAAATCGAGTATGACCTCATTCAATAGGTATAGAAGGTTTTTTAAATCATACTTTTAGGGAATAATAATAAAGGAATGGTAATTGAATGTTTTTATTCAAGCTTCTTACTTTATTCGAAATAAATTCAAAATGTGATTCAGAAAAAAATGCAACATTGGGCATCCTAATCATTTTCAACATCACATGACGTTTGGAAGATGGCGGTGATTAATGTTATTAGTCGAATAGAATACTTTTTAATATTCATTTCGGAATGCAGCTAGTCCGTGTTATAAAATTATGTGCAACTTATATAATAAAATAGACAATTAATTATCGTGTATGTCCGATGCTTTCATTGCACAGGCGATTCTGACATTGTCATTTTATTCTCACCGACACTTACCTTCAAACTGGAAACTGTTCCGGTTTAAAGGTAAGGTCTGACATAATTATTTTTGTGAGATAGTTGTGTGGCCTTTCAACTTCACCGTGAAAGGTGGCAAGGCATTTGTGGCCTTTTCTGATTAAAATTGCCTACAAGAGAGCATGGGCTACGTACTAATTAAAAGAATCAGGCGTTACTTTGCGCGGTAATCAATTTTATTAAAGAGTTTAACATCAACAACCTAAGATCCGCGTATAATATAAAAATATGTGTCATACCCAGTTTGAAGATCACTTCCTTCTTTCCCCAATTGCGTGCACTATCACCGTCACAAAAGCGTCGCAAAAACGTCGTATAACTGTATGCATTGCCAATTCAGTCCTCCAGGGGTGACAACGCTTCTGAATTTTAATTCTTGATCGAGGATAGGTTTGGATGTTTATGGACCACAGCATTCTTTTACCATCGATATGATTCTAAAAAAATATATCTTAAAAAAAATAAAGAATTATGTCATTTGTTTTATCTACGGGAGTGACGTATTTAACAGTTAATTTATAGTGGTGATTATATTGTAATTTACAGAAAGTACTTGTTAAGCTGTAGTGGCGGAGTATCAGAATTCACTACCATATCTATCGTGGACAATCAATCAGACTCAGGACAATTATTGACATACAAAATTTAACAAACATATAAATACGGTCGTGGTCTGCGCTAGATTCGCCCGCATTGACGCAGACAAATGCTCAACCACTACGCTAACGAGCAGTAATAAAATGCAGTTAGTAATTCCAATTAAAACTGGAGACTACTCCAGTGCTTATTACTAACATAATATTTAACGCTCTCCAAATAACGAATGTAACTTTAAAAGTTTGCGGTATGCCCAAACTTTAACTTTTGAATTTTAATTGGTATTATAAAATTTTGACACAACTGAGGTAAGGAGGAATGCGGCGTTATTTGCATATTCATGTTTGTTCATTATATTTCTCAGTCCACTGCTTAACATAGGCCTAAACCATAAATCGCCTCATAGATGGGATGTTTCCCAAAGTTGCTCCGCTTGCCAGGCGAGTTGGCAACCGCAGTATTTTTATTATTTGGAGTTATCAGAAAGATGCTGCTGTCCATCTCCTGTTTTATTTCCCGTTCACGCCTCTTACGACACCTACTGGACGATATGGGGTATATAATAAAGTTGTTTTAAAGATAATTCAAGGTAAATCCTAATTGTAGTTACTTGGATAACGTCGCCGATGACGGTGTTTTATGTTGTAATAAAACATATATTTTGAATGACAATGATATTTTTATATAAAATTATATTACAGTATATATTCCCCAATTCGGGTTGGATAGGGTTTTTTTTTAAATATTACATATTCTCACCGGTACCAATGAATTTCTTTCTTTATTTACTACGTTCTCGTCGGTGAATGAAAACATTGATATTTCGTAGACTCATTGAAGTTCACCAACACGCAAGACAATGCGTCAGCTTACCTGTTCTAAATCACACTTAGAAATTAAATGTCTGTGCCAAGCAGGTGATAGTATGTAAATTTTATTTAGAAAATTTTCATATTTATTGTATTCCCTATAAGAAAAGATGCAAAGGGTTCTTCTTCTTTTTAAAACTTTTTATTTGCTTCGCATGTATCTGTCTATCTATCTATGTAACGGAATCTTTTAATGTAATTTTCAACACCTTGTAGATGGCCGATTGATTAGAAAATTTACACTCGTATCAAGGACCAATGACAATAAAATAATTTAGAAACTTTATACTAGTATCCTGATCAGGATCACCAGGACAAAATAAAATATAATAGGTCGGGGAAAAAGTTTATTCATATTTTGTTTGTATAAAATTAAAGAAAAATCTCTTTGATGAAAGACTGTTTGTATCTGGCTGGTTTTAATGCATCATCAATACATATAGAATATTAAGAAAAAGAAAATAAAAGTAAAAAAACACTTTCCCGCCATTTTCAATTGTTTTTATGTCCGCCAAAATGAGTGAATCTAACGAAGAAATTCGATACATTATGAAGTATTATTACAAAAAAGGGAAAAATGCGACTCAAGCCGCGAAAAAAAATTGTGACGTTTATGGACCTAATGCAGTGCCAGTAAGAGTTGGTTCAATCGTTTTCAGTCCGGGAATTTTGATGTTAAAGATGCAGCTCGCTCTGGTTGCCCTCATACGGATAAAGTCGCTGCCATTTTTGAAAAAGTGGAGCAAGATCCACCATATAGTTATGATATAGTTGAGGAATTGAGATTGATCCTAAAACAGTTTTGACCCATTTAAAATTTTTTTTAAAAAAAGATCGATATTTGGGTAGCACACGAGCTCAATGAAAGAAACTTAATGTATTGTATACTCATTGCGATTCTCTATTGAAACGTATTGAAACTGAACCATTTTGAAAAGATTGATGAAAGTGATGAAAAGTGGATCACGTACGTCAAGAACGTGCAAAAAATCATGGTCAAAAGACACGCAATATGGTGATGCTGTTTGTATGGTGGGTTGGAAGGGCATCGCTTATTATGAGCTTTACCGTCGGGCAAAACCATCGATTCGGATCTCTACTGCCAACAACTAATGAGATTCAAGCAAGAAATTGAGAAAAACGGCTTGAATTGTTAAAAAGAAAAGGATTGGTCTTTAATCATGATTTTTTATAGGAGAGGGGCAAACAAGCATACGGCTTACTTGATGGTAAGTGACTACCGCCGCCTATGAACAACTGCTACACCATGGAATTGTGCGTTGCCGGCCTTCTAAAAGGAGTAAGCTCTTTTCTTGAAGGTCGCCGGTATTAAATTATTCCACAGAGAGGTCGTACGCGGAAGAAAACTCCTAGTGAAACGTACAGTGGTGGACCGCCAGCATCCAGATGGTGTGGATGGTATCGGGAGTTTTGCTGCAATGTGCGTTCGTGAAATTTGGTGGCTGGGATTAATCCGAACAATTCCTCGGCATCCCATTGTAAATGCAAAAGAAAATGCAAAGGATGCAACATCGATCAAGGATCAAGCCGATCGGTAACGACTCGGTCGTCGACGATTCGATTCGCTCTGCTATGCGATCTATGCAGTCAAGTGGAAGGAGCTGCCACTGGGAGCCCAAGTCAGAGATGGGAACAATATTCCACGTGAGGCCGAACCTGCGCCTTGTAAAGTTGCAGGCGTTGAGCCGGCATGAAATACTGTCCCGCTCTGCTGAGCACGCTAAGCTTTTATAGGCCAATTGGCCTTTCTTCCAAGTGATCACGAAACTGCACGTCACTCGATATGTCGACGACGAGGATTCCGATACTGGCTGAGGCAACAAGAGGAGGGTCTTGAAACTGAGGAGATACGACAAAGGGGTACTTTTAGCGGTAAACGCGCAAACTTGTGTCTTCTGAGGATTAAACTGGACTAGATTTAGTCGCCCCAATCCGAAACTTTGCTTAGCAAAGACTCGACTTCAGACACAAGTTTGTTCCGGTACTCGGCGACGTTTTCCGAGAAATATTGGCATGGCTGGTGTATAGAGCATCACCAGTGCTGTCATCCGCATAGCAATGAATGTTATATCGTTGATATGTAGAAGAAACAGCGTTGCTGATAGCACGCAGCCTTGTGGAACACCAGCATTAATAGGCTTGTAGTCGGAGCATGCACCGTCTGCAACGATCTTGATGTCTCGATCTACAAGAAAACTGGTGATCCAATCGCACACTCGGGAAGCCCATAGGAAGGGAGCTTGAAAGAAGCGCTTTGTGCCAAACCCGATAGAAGGCCTTCGCAACGTCCAAACTAACGGCCAATGCCACCTCCTTGAACTCAACTGCCTCCGTCCATATATGAGTCAGATAGACCAAAAGATCACCAGCTGATCGACCCCGACGAAAACCGTATTGGCGGTCACTAATCAGCTGGTGATCCCTAGGTACCGCATGAGCTGGCAGTTTATTAAGGATTCCATTATTTTGGAGAACAGGAGGCGATGGCGATAGGCCTATAGTTAGACGGGCCTGAGCGGTCGCCTTTTAGGATCGGGTGGACAAAGCCGTCTTTCATGATTTTGGGACTACGCCTAGAGTAGGAGTACCGGAAAAGACGCGTGAACCGGTTCCAACTCCGAGCACACGTCCTCAGCACAATTGGGGATTCCGTCAGCCCCACTCGACTTGTGGATGTCCAGAAGACGGGAAAGTGCATGATCTTTCACATCTGGAATCCGCAGGCGTAGTAACCAGTTGTGTCAAACCATGCCAAGCAAAATCATAACAGATCTCCGCATGATCGGTTAAACGAACCGAGCCATTCGGCGTGGTGGGCGTTAAAATCGCCAAGGATCACGATCTCTGCGGATGGGACCTGTTGTAGCAAGGAATCTGTAGGCATTTGACGTGGTCGATGAGTCGGTCTGTTTTGGCATTACCGCTGGGGACCTATAGAGGCACCGTAGACGCGCGGATGGTCATCGCTGTCTACGCGTAGCCAAACGTTGGACAGGTCCGAGGGTCAGGACCTTCAAGACTGCCGAGGCGTCGAGAACAGATGTCCTCTGACGAGTACGCAACTCCAGCCGAGGCACAAAGAGTGTTCCAATTGACACCGGGTTGGAGGTTAAATTATCAGCTGGAGAGGACACCTGCGTCTCGGTCAGAATGAGCAGGCCGGCTTCGCCCTCTCGAGATGGTGGTGGACGGCTTAGGTTCGAGTGAAGTCCCTGATGTTGCAGAAATTCACAGATAGCGTGGCAGTGGTCGCTTTAGTCTTGTTGCTCACTTTGCCCTGAGTAGTTATTGTTTTGAGCGTAATTTTGCCTGCTATTTTTATACTTCGAAATTTCATAAATGCAGTTCTGCAGTAATGATGAATCGTATACATGGAATAAAACTGATTTTACGGATTTTAAAACGTTTGATTTAAAAATTTTTACGCGTTTTTTACACAATTTTGGATTAAACCAGCGTAAAGAACATATCGCGGATGTGAAACACCGACGCTCCGGGAAGTCTGAAGAATGTCAACATGTTCAGTATCGTCCCAACCATTGTATCAGATCTGATTGACAACAAACTCGCAATAGAACACCGATTCCTACCAAGAATGATTCGCGAGGCAATTGAAATAAAAAAAAATCTAATTTCAAAAGAGAAGATGGTGGGTGCTACAATCTGCTTGGGATCTCATAACTAATAAAAAAATCTAAACCCAAGCATACTACTGCAAGACTTCAAGTACTGTAAGCTCGTTCTGCATATATCGCACCAAATATTATTCATTAAAAGGTGATGGTGGTTGTTAACTATTGCATCATCACATCAAACACTACTGTCCTCAAGTCTGGAATCCATTTTATAAACTGTCCTCAAGTCTGGAATCCATTTTATGAAGTACACAAGAACCGTATTGAAAAAATTAAAAGCGATTTTTGTGCTTTATAAGTCACCACACAAAAGAAATCAAGTACTTTGCTACGATAGGACCCCTTTAGCGAACGAAATACCTAAATAATTTCATAACAATTATGATCGTGCTTTACCAAACCCTCTTCCCCAAGACGCTGGGAAGCTCTAGTTTTAGTCCATATTCTGCTAATGAAATAAAAAATATTATTACCAACCTTGTTATAAACTGCAGCACGGGTCTAGACGGAATAAATACAAAAATAATAAAATGTGCTGTAAATCTAATCGCGAATGATCTGAGTAAGTGTCTGAATAAACTACTAGCCGATGGGAACTTTCCTGAAACACTTAAAATAGTGAAAGTAACGCCAATCTGTAAATCAGGAAATACTACAGATCCTGGAAATTATAGACCGATTTCAGTTTTGCCTATAATGTCGAAAATATTTGAAAAAATTATCAACAATCGATTAGAAAATTATTTAGGTTCTATAAATTATATCTAATTAACTAATTAAATTATATGGATTCAGACCAAAAGTAACGCTACTACAGGTACTATTAATCTAATTACTAAAATTAAACAAAATATATATAGTAAAAATATAGTCCTGGGTATTTTTATCGACCTGAAAAAGGCATTTGATACAGTCTGTCACAAACTGCTCTTAAAGAAATTGGAATCCATTATTATCACTGGCAACGCTTTGCAAATGTTCGAGTCTTATCTAAAAATCGTTCACAAGTGGTTAAACTTGACAGTCACCAAAGTAATGCATTACCCATTATATGTGGCGTCCCACAGGATCCATTCTAGTTCCTTGCTCTTTTAATATACATACGAGTAAATAACATTCACGAAATTAAACTACATGGTCACCTTACCTTATACGCTGACGACACTTGTTTATTCTACTTTGGATCCTCCATTCATCAAAATTTCTCACAAGCCCAAGACGATTTAAATTATTTATGCTAATAATGGTTTCAATTCAATCTCCTGACAATAAATATCTCCAAAACATGTTATGTTATATTTAAAGCAAAAATAAAATAATTCCCCATGTAACACTGTAACAATTAACAATGTGCCTTTACAGCAAAAACCTGTGAAAATATCTCGGACATTGTCAACAAACGGTGTTAAATATTGTTACGAGCTTGGGGTTCGAGACAATTAAAACTGCCGAGTGAATTACCAAAATTTACACTTTAATTACACAACACTAATAACAACTTTAAACCACACTAATAACAAAACACAATTTTACTATAGATCGCTTTAGTTCGCAGTTGTATCGCTTCAGTCTTCGCTTGTATCGCCAATTCAATACTCCTCGGTCGTGGTCTATACCGGCCTTATATAGCGCCTCAGATACTTTCCAGAACCTTCTACTGTAGAAACATCTAGAAGGTTCGAGTACATATCGGTCCCGAAATTTCTAGAAGGATCTTGACTCTCCTAGTTCTGCTACTCGATACCAGAGGGCGCTAGTGGCTAGTGTTGCCATGTACAAGACATTAATAGTGGCGCGCAACACTGCCCCCTCCTAAGACATGCTCGTCAGTCGTTATTATGGGGCCAATAATGCTCGTCGAGCATTATTACCCATAACGCGCCAGTCGATCCACATGGACGATCTTAGGAGTACCTCTTGCACCTTTCTGTATACGGTAGGTTACGTCATTGATCCTTGTCACAATCCGGTACGGTCCGTTCCATTTAGCTTGAAGCTTAGGAGATTTCCCTTTGCTGCGAACTGGATTGTGTAACCACACTAGTGAACCTTCGTCAAACCCTTTGTTGTTCATTTTGCGGTCATACCGTGTTTTCTACTTTTCAGACGTTTGCTGTCCTGATTGTCTGACGTGCTCATAAATGTCATTCATTTTGTTCCGCAAGTCATTTGCATAATCAGTTATACTGCGTGGGGCATCAGGTGGTATTCCGGTGATCAGGTCTGCAGGCAGCCGTAATTCTCCCAAAATTTGCTAAAGCTGGTGTCAATGATGTACTTTCGTGAAGAGCGCTTCGATATGACAACAAAAATGTATGCCTGTCCCAGTCTCGTTGCCGTTTTCCACAATTTTGTTAGGGTACCTCCAATGTCTGATTAAATCGTTCTACCATTCCATCAGATTGTGGGTGATAAGAAGTTGTTCTTGTTTTATGAGTACCCATAACTCGGCAAGTTTCCTGGAATATTTGAGACTCAAAATTCTTCCTTGATCGCTGTGAATCTCTAAAGGTACTCCAAAACGACAGAAGACTTCATGAACTAGTTTATCTGCAACTGTTGAAGCTTCTTGATTTGGAACGGCGAAGACTTCTGGCCACTTAGTGAAGTAATCCATCACAACCATGAAATACTTGTTACCACTTTCACTTTCCGAAACGGCCCCGCAACGTTACCGGCTATCCTCTCCATGGAATATTTTTTAAGGTTTTTAGTTTTAGGTTCATTGTTCTAGTATATATTTTATTTTATAAATTGTGTAATACTTAAACGTTTGTAATTGTTAATAAATTTAAAAACATTAAAAGCATGTGGCTTCTCTGATATTTAGTGATTATCGCCGCCCATGAACAACTGCAACCCCTAGGGATTCGCAAGTGCATTGCCGGTCTTAAGTAAAACACCTATTTGGAGGTATTTAAGTCGTATCAGTCTGGAAAATCTCTGGTGGTAGCTTATTTCACAAAGAAGTCATTTTTCAACACCCTTTGATCGATGGAATACAGACCCGTTCACAGTGGATGGCTGTGCTAGCTGTGGGCCTAATGAGAAAGTAAAGCAATAGCCTGCTATTGCTTTACTTTTTTCTTACTTTCATTAATTGCTCGTAATATTTGTTTTAAGTAATTTGTCCCGTAGGTGTCGTAAGAAACCACAGAGAGATACTAAAACAGAAGATGGGCAGCAGTATCTTCTTGATATTAACTCAAAATAACAAAAAAAAAAACTGCGGTTGCCAACCCGCCTACCGAGCGTGGCAACAATGGCAAATTCGGCCTTATGAGTCAACCATTGGGGGAGGTCTATGTTCAGCAGTGGACTTTTAGAGGCTGTAATGGATCGATGGAAGCTCTTAATGAGATTAAGCCACTATTTATATTCTATACACATATTCTATT